>BPVZ01000086.1:1267842-1287573 GCA_020521535.1 Rubroshorea leprosula
AAAAAAGAATGGGTTGTGAAATTTAGGTTGTGCTGGTATTGGATTAGCTAATTAGATTGGCTAAGTAAAAATTAATTGTTCATATATTTATAAAAAATATATAAAAATAAATTTATTTATTCATTTTTTTTATATGGATCCCCACAAGTCCTTATAAGCGAAAGAAATTTGCCACAAAATTTCATAGGAAAAAAAAATGCTTCCATCCTTGCCTCATTTGGATGAATATTCTTGAAATCTTCATCCCCATGACGAGCATCTTCGTGGGTCGTGGAGGAAATTGCCATCCCTATAGTCAAGAGGCCATTGGATAACCAACAAAGCACAGTATAATAGCATAGGGAAAACAAAAGCCTTTTGAGAACACTGGTTTTGTTATCAGAAATTGTCAGATTGTTCTAGAGAGGAAGATCTTCCCTGACCAATTCAAACTTCCAACATTCTTAGGAAGACCTTGGAAGCAATATTCTAGCACCATTATCATGGAATCAACCTTGGGAATTTTCATCCAACCTGATGGATGGATGCTGTGGAAAGGAACTTTTGGTCTTGACACTTACTATTATGCCAAATACAACAACCGAAGACTAGGTGTTGACACCTCCAGGAGAGTTAAGTGGAAAAGCTTCTATTTAAGGCAAAAACTTAATTTTAACCTTTTATCTTAATAAGAGTATAGGTTTTAGCCCATCATCTTATACTATGACACTTTTAGCCTTTTATCTTAATCTTAATAGATTTATAAGTTTTAGCCCCTCACCTTCTAATATTGCACTTTTAACCCTTTACATATATGAATTGAAGAAAATAACCCTCACTTAACATCAAGTTATAATGTTTTATTAGTTCTGTTAGTTGACTGTTAGCATCTGTTAGTATTTCATTATAAAAAACATGAAATTTAAATTTAATTTTATTTGTTAATTCTATTAACAAAATACTCACGAAACGCTAACAGTCAGCTAATAGAGTTAACAGTCAGCTAATAAAACTAATAAAACGTTATAACCTGATCTTAAGTAAGGGTTATTTTCTTCAATACGTATAGATGATGGCTAAAAGTGTTATACTATAAGCTGAGGGGTTAAAATCTACAAACTTCTTAAGGTAAAAGGCTAAAAGTATCACAATATAAGGGGAGAAGTTAAAACCTACAAAATTATTAAGGTAAAGAGCTAAAATTAGGTTTTAGCCTCCATTTAATTAGCAAGGCTACTGCAATGAAATTCACCCATCAAACATTCCTTCAATCTCGGGAGAATTGGATCTGAACTTATGGAATTCCATTCCAAGCCAAATTGACATTCTAATTTAGAAGTTTTTAGTATTTAGTTTTTAGTGAGGAAAAAATTAAATAATATTTGGACAAAACTAGAACATTTTCACAAGAGAGGCTTTCCATTATTGTTTGGAGGCTAGGAACATGAAAAACATAGGCTCTTCAACTCTTTTTTTTTTTTTTTTAATGTTGTAATATTATTTAGTGAACATAAATCATATATATATTTTTATGTTTTATGCTGTATATAAATCATATGAGGAAAGATAAGTTCTTTATATATATATATATATATTACCGTTTGATTTTAATGGAGAATCAGAAAATTAACATAAGGATATTAGTGAAAGGTTTATAAGATTGGGGACCCAAGTATAAAGATCAACTCATTTTTCAGGGTCCGGACCACTTGCACTAAATTTGTCAACAGCTTTAGACGGTGCGTTTTGAGCTTGGACTAAGGAGCGTGCTCGTGTCCCTTCCATCACCCCGCTGCGGAGGGAAGCAGAAGAGCAAAAGGACAGTCCCTCCCTCGCCGTTTCTTCACCGGCGATTCCAATTTCTGACAGCAATCTGGTTGATCCAAGAAGAGGAATAAGAAACAAAGATGAGGATATTAAGTCGAGGGTTCATTTGGAGTATTAATGTTCTCAAATCATTCTCGCAGCTCCAGTCAATCTCTGCAATTCCTAACCTTCAAAGATCATTCCTTTTATCCACAATTTACAGTTCCTCGTTTTCACTTTCTCATTCTTATTCCACTGGTAAGCTTTCTAGTTTCTTCTTTTAATTTTTTAGTATTATATATAAATTTTTTTAACAATCAATTGAGAAGCGGGGGGAGGTTTTTAGATGAGTAGAGAATGAAATTTCAATGAAGTAGATATATTTTTAAGAAGTTAAAAACAGATTTTGAGAATTTATGTAGTTGTTATTTGTATTTTGTTCAAGATAATAGAAGAGAAAAATGCTTATGTTTATTCTGAGTAAGTGGATGTATTTGTAATTCATTGCATATTGAACTAGGAAGGAGAAAGAGAAGCTCTGCTATGTTTTCTGTTTAAAGATGGTGGAATTGATTTTAGGGTGGTTATAAAAGATTGAACCTTTTTTTTTTTTCTTGTTTAAATCAGCAGAGTTGCAGCTGCAGCTATCGACTGACCTTATTAGAATCATGGAACAAAGGCTGTCGGCTATTGAACGGAGGAGTGCTTTCTTGGAGAATCTTATCAACCAGGTAATGCTTTCTGTGTTTTCGATTTTTGGCTATAGAAGTTGTGTATCTGATGTTGAATAATAGTCTGCATTATATTTGGTATCATACCTTGTTTTTGTTTTACTTAAGAGAAATGGTTATTGAGTATGTTCCATTCTATTTATTCTGTTGATTGAAGACAGCCAGAAGCCTCTCCAGCAGAGTATTCTAGGGCTAATAAAGAGCTTCGGAGATTAGGGGATTCTTTGGAACTTATCAGTCAACTGAGGACCAAACAGAAGGTGTTGAACTGCTCTGATTCTTTATTTTCATTTTCTGTCATCCTCATCACACTTGATTAATATTTAATAAAAAAACTCCAAAAGAGAAGATGGTATGCCTGTAAGCTACGTTGTCCAATCTTTTTCCTGACATAACATTAGATATATGTAGTTTTGCTGAATAATCTGACTCAATTTTACATTTTTGGTTGCTTATTAACATAATGAAAGGGTTAAGTGATGTTCTCTCTCTCTCTCTCTCTCTCTCTCTCTATATATATATATATATATATATATATTTTTTTTTTTTTCCTTTCAGTTAAAATTTTGATGTCCATTTACTTGTGCGATTGCCCCTCTGTGTTCAGTTGTTAGTGTGGGGTATGATGCTACACATTTATTTTAAATTTAAATAATAAATCAAAGCGCCAGTTGGTGGTAAACTCTATTTCCACTTAACTTGTCCTTCTCTCCAATTTTATAAGGCCTTGACTGAATCATTGAGTAAGAAGGATGTGTGTCTGATTTCTAAGAAAAGATTAGGAGTAAATGATATGCAGTGTTTATGGGCCAAAAAATAAATATATATGCCATGCAGGGTCTGCAGTTGCTGCTAAGCAGTATTTTGCAATGGGGCCACAGTTTGATGTCCCTCTCTCTCCCCCCCTCTTTTTGTAGGAAATGGATGGTTTAAGGTCATTGATGGTTGAATGTCCTCAAGATAAAGACATGCTTGATATAGCAACAGAGGAATTAGGTCAGGCTCTGGAAGAAGAGAAAAGGTTGCAGGTTTTGCTCCTGAAGTCATTACTTCCCAAAGATGATGCTGATGAGAGGGACAGCATTTTGGAGGTGAGAGCAGGTAATGAATGCTGGAAAGAGGCACATCTAAGTGTGATGTCATTGTTTTTTCTGTTTGTTATTTTTAGTTTTTATCCTCTTTTTCTATGCTATTAACTTGACAAAAGCTTTAATCAGGAACTGGTGGAGAAGAGGCTTCTTTATTTGCAATGGATGTGTTTAAAATGTGAGTTTTGACAGCAAGATTGAAATCATGTGTTTCTCATACCACTAAGAGGCTGCTTGGTATAGCCGTTCGAAACTAGTGGTTAGTGGTTTTATCTAATCTAATGAAGAAGAGTTTTTTAATTGTTAATAATAGCAATTATCAACGGTCAGATTGGATGAAACCGCTAATCGCTAGTTTCAAATTACTATACCAAACAACCCCTATAAAGGATTAGAATGATCAGTCACAAGGCACATCTGACTTGAGAGCCATTTCCTTTTCTTTTGTGTTAAGAACAGGTATGAGAGGTACTCACTTAAGAAGGGTTGGAAGTTTGAAGTGGTAGATATAACCGAGTCTGATCTGAAAGGATATAAGGTATGTCTTTCAGTCTTTTATGTAGTGTATCTTGTTTGTAATCTAAACTTTTTGTATCAGATAAGGGTGTATCTTATGTCTGTGTCATATTCATATACTTTGACTTCTTTCTTCTTATCAGGAGGCTAGCGCAGCAATATCTGGAGCTGGAGTTTATGGGAAACTTAAATTTGAAAGTGGAATTCACAGAGTTCAGGTTTCATTGCTGCCACTTCTTGTAGTAGTTTGCGACTTAGAGCAGAAATAACTAAAAGTATTTCTTTTGGCAGCGTGTTCCTGTGACTGAAAAGTCTGGACGTATTCACACCAGTGCTGTATCTGTTGCTATTCTGCCTCAGGCTGATGAGGTGCTTAAAGATATTGATTTGTTGTCTATTTAATGTTGTTTGTCAGTTTTTGGGATATACTCATTTGAGAGTTATCCTTTTTGTCACTAATATGTATATATTAAGTTGCTAAACTAGTAAAATCTTTGGCTGTCTTTGACTGATCGCCATATTTGGGCTTCTGTAGGTCGATGTCCAGTTAAGGAATGAAGATTTGAGGATTGATACTTACAGATCTGGTGGTTCTGGTGGTCAACATGCAAATACTACTAATAGTGCTGTTAGAGTAACTCATTTGCCAACTGGAATAACAGTCTCTATACAGGATGAACGATCCCAACATATGGTAAAAGATCCTAATCATTATTACATATTTGCATCACTTTATCTTCAACCTTTGGAACGAAATTGGCATTTTTTTTCCATTTGTTAGGATAGTATTTGTGAAGGTGGAAACATGGATTTCTTGTTCTTTTGCTCCTTCTGCATATTGTCACATGAATGGATTTCCATGTCTTTCCAAATCAAGAGCAGAGGAGGAATATGTTATTGAATAATGGTACAATTTATATCTGCTGGATCATGTTTGAGACTAACAATTTATACACTGACAAAAAATGATTATCAATTCATATGGTAATGTTTTACAAGTTACAAATTTGAAGGCACTATTTTCTGTTGTTGACTGGTTGCCCTCTTGTAGAAATAAGGAGACTATCCTGCTAATCATATAAATTTGTCTAATATTTTTGTTGTTGCAGTACTTTTTCTATATTGTCAAATGGCAAGAACGGTGTTGTGAATTACCATATGTAATTCTGGTTCTTTATTTTAATTCAAAAACAGTTGTGTCATGTATCTCAATATAGATAAGTTAACAAGGCATCCAGTTTTATGACACTGGGTCTTTTACTTTTGGCCACATCGTAACATACAGTATACTCATGTTGCTAACCATTTCATAGCTTTCTATTATTATGCATCAATACGTTTTATGGTTTCTTCTTCCCCTTACTTTGGCCTTTTCTTTTGGGTTCATTTCTAGAATAAAGCCAAAGCACTCAAGGTGTTGTGTGCAAAGCTGTATGAAATGGAGAGGTCTCGAATTCAGCTCAGCCAGTCAAAGCTCAGATCAGAGCAGGTAAAAAGTGATTATTGATTTAAAGTGATTATTAAGATGAAGACTTATTTAGTCTTTTGGAATCTCCTTTTCGCATTTTTATTTTTAACCTACCTCCTTGAACAGATTGGTAGTGGAGACAGATCTGAACGTATCCGCACTTACAATTTCCCTCAAGGGCGTGTCACTGATCATCGAGTTGGCATCACTCATCATGCTATAAATGATATAATGCAGGGTGAGAATCTGGATGTCTTCATTGATGCGCTTCTTCTACAGCAGGAAATGGATGCCATTGCATCTTTCAGCTCTACTCCGTGACACCAATCCTCCATTCAATAGCCCTCTTTTCAGCCCAGCTGTTTTCCATTCAACAATTATCATTTTTAGCATCAAAATGATTCTAATGTCGGTTAGTAATGCCATAATACTATTGCCCACCATTTATTTCCTCTTGTATTTCAAGAAAAATTAATCTGTTAAGAGCAAGCATATCTGTAGCATGGAGTTGTGGTACAGAAATATATTCTTTTGTGAGAAATGCTTGCCTAGTGCTGCTAGCACTCGAACCTTGATTAACTTGATTGTAATTTTTTTTTTTAATTCTAAAAAATTTAGAAAAGTAAAAAGAAAAAGTGGAGGCGACAATGAGGAGACCTCCTCATTCTTTTGTTCCTATTGAACTTTTCAGAGCACAAATTTATCTACCAACACTATCTTGGTTGCTGAGATGTATTAATCGTTTTCTTTTCATTCTAGAGGATTATATTAACTAACGTATATAAGTGGACAAAAAAGCATGATTGTTTATCTCAAAAAATAGATCAAGATATGATAAATTTATGATTGCTTGCAAGATAAATTATCTCCAAACAAGGCTGGGAAATGAGTGCGACAGGATGTCCGTTGGGCAGTTTGTGGCTTTCAGAAATGTATATACTGTTCCTATCTAAAGCTTGCTCATCTAAAAAACCAAGTTGTTGTACGTTGTCTTTGGCATTAATAATTGGGGGAATTTGAGAGGCTACACGTAAAGCCCAAAGATATGGTGCAAATCCCCTGGGTCCAGGTGTGTCCGGGCTGAAGGAGACAGATGAACATATCTAACAAAAGATCAAACTCTTACCCCAGGAAATTATGGAAAAAGTTGGGTTTGGATTGGTTTACTTTCCACCACCATATCTAGTATGGAAAAAACTCCTAAATAAAGAAAATGCATACTTCACTTGAAAGATTGGTTTGGTTTATGGTTTGGTTTAGTTAGTAAGTTATTTTACTCCTTATTTTATTAATTTTTTACAATATAATGATATGACAATATGATCATAATTCTTTAGTTTTAAATAATTTTGACTTAATTCATCATGATAGAACAATATAATAACAATAATTTTTTTTTCTATACTTACTATTGGTTGGTAGAGGTTTTGAATTGGAATAATGGCTTGTCATAGGTGATGAGGTGAAGAGACAAGAAAGATGCAACTGTATACCTAGTTGTGATATCAGTCCTGGACTACATATTACAATTTAACATCCTCTACACCCAAAAGTCTTTTTACCCACTTTAAAGTCATTGACGACGACCCAATTGGCAATGAATGAACTGTATAATTGCTTGGAAATTCAGGGAAAATCAGGTAACGTGTTCCGTTGAATCCCATCCACAGAGGTCATTTTCTTTACTTGCAAGGTAGAAATTTTGGGAAGATCTAAAAAATCTTTTATTGGTTCAAAGGTGAGATCTTTTGATTCTTTTCTATTGTTGGTTCATTTCTCTGGATCTAATACCCTTTGGAATCCACTCCTAGAATTAGAAAAAACAATAGTATTTCAAAGGAATGGTTCATGAGGTCTAAGGTTTTTGTCCATTTTTTATCATTGGTTTCCTGTTTTGGGCCATAGGTTACAGTTTTTTTATTTTTCTTGCTGAGTTTACCCATTATTTTATGTTGTTTTGGTTGCCTATGGTTAGATCTGGAGTAAGGGAAGCCAGTCCTGTTGTCTGTCTCTGACAAAAAGACACAAAGAGAAAAGGGAGATGATTTGATTTTCTATTCATTTCAGACTTCTTGACACCCCCTAAGAACACAGGGAGAGTCAAGAGGAGAATCAAACTCAGCAATCCCAAAAGATTCTCTTCTCCCTTTGCTTCTTAGTCTTCGATGAATCCTAGAATGTGACTATTATTTTTGGGTCTTCCTTATTTTCCCCAAACAAGGGAAGAATTTTGTAGTGTTTTGGTTCTAGCATAGGACACATACATGGATCATTTTCCCAAGGTGTTGTGTGGGTGGAGCTGGGAGGAGAACAAGTTGTTTGAGCTGGCTCTGGCTGTGGTTGATGAGCATCATCCAGATCGGTGGGAGGTGGTTGCTGCCATGGTTGGAGGGAAGAAGAGTGCAGAGGAGGTGCAGAAACATTATGTGATCCTTTTGGAGGATTTGCAGCTTATAGAGTCAGGGAATTTGGACCATAAACTGGGAGAAGCTCAGTCTGTATACTGGACTGATGAAGATAACGAGTATGTAATCTATCTTATTTTGCAACTTGAATTTGCCTTTTTTGGGTTTTACTTTTCTCCGTTCCGCAATTTCTTGGTGTTTCTTGATGGTGATTTTCATTAGATTTCATCATTTCAACAAAGAGGAAAGTTCAATTTCATTTTCTTTAATATATATATATATATATATATGCATTAAATCCTTCATGCTTAGTTCATTAGTTTTAAATAAATTTCAATGAATTTGAGTCTATAAATTTTCCATGGATCTATGTTGGAAAATGATTCACGCACACAATCATCTCAAAATAGACTCACAGTCCAAATCTTACTCGGAATTGTGACAGACTCGTTTCACTCACAGGACTTGTGAATCAGTATGTATTCACTCTTTAATGTCATGTTGCTATAAAAATGCTTTTTCAATTTTGACATTAGGTACATAAACTGAACATTGTCGATTGTTCTGATTTTTGTGGTATTTGTTTTACAGGTTGCTGGTTCAAGTGAACTTGAACTGATCTCTGGAGCGGGGAAGCAGTGGATTTATGAAAGCAGATTACATGACAAAGTTCATTAGTAGTAAAAATGCAGGGCATGAGAAAAAGGCTGGATATTCTACTTGTGTATCAATTCCAGTGCCACACATAAGTTGTTCCTAAGGAAAATGAAACCTCTGCTTAGAAGTTAACCGGCCTTATATATTAGGTATTTTGTTTTTATTTTATTTTTTTATGTCACTAGACTGTTAGCTGCTCAGAAACTCTGAATCATCTGTGAACTGGTCATTCCTTCATTTACATTCACTTACTATGGTATCCGAAATATGAACTGCTTAGCTTCTGCCTTCTCCCAGAATTGTCCTGCCAGTGAAGCCTTGGACTTCAAGGCGGAGACTTTGAAATTTTAAGGTTTTAAGTTCAAGAATTGGCATGTTAAAATTTATTCGAGGCTTATATTAGTTTTATTTAGTTCAATGATTTTTTATTTTTATAATCTAATAATGAATTATATAAGAGGTAATAATCCTCTTATTTTTTTAAGTTTTTTTTTATTCAACTAAACATTTAAACTTAAAATCTCATATTTTTAAATAATTAAGTCATCTCATGAAAGCCCAATTAGTTTAATGATTGGGTTTCCCAATGTAATCTTAAAAAAAAAAAAAACAGAATGCTCTTAATTATGACACTAATAAGAATCAACCAAATAAAATACACTGCCAAATTTTTTGTCAACAACCTAACCTGATGGTAATTGCTCTTTACAAGACTAATAAGAATCAACCAAATAAAATACACTGCCAATTTTTTTGTCAACAACCTAACCTGATGGTAATTCGCACCTGTTAATTGTGATTGGATTTTGATTTGAGAAATGGGAATGATCCCATATCATTTTGACGGGAGGAAACAAAGGATTCACTTGTTGCACATGTAGCTGCATATATCACGACTTCTCTTGATTGAGACCATATCAGGATGGAAGGAACTTCAATTCTAGTCGTTTCCTTTTCTAAACCACAAAATAAAGTCAAAATTTAAATGGCAAAATTTGCCATATCAACATATTTTAGGAGATTAGCTCACTAAAATGGTAAGATTCTAACTTAAGACTATTCAAATTTCAACATGTCACTTTAACATTGTATCGAAGTTGTCCCTTCAAAGTGGAGTCTCTGCTTATGAATAGGAAGATTTGTAGGTACTGGTGACATCAATCGGGCCAAAGATATTAATACCTATGTTGAAAAAAAAAAATGGGAAAAGAGAAGATGGTTTGCCCTTTTGAGTTGTAGGGCAACATACAACAACATATGCTTAGTGCTTCATGTACCTGTACCTACACTGGAGGGAAGGGGATCTGAAATCTTAAATCAATTAAAAGAAATCAAATTTAGAAAAAGGAAATGGGAATGAGAGAGGGACGGAGGAGAAAAGAAACTGAGGAGACAGAGCCAGGGAAGAGGCAGTGCATGGGTAGAGAGGAAACAGGAATCTGTTAGCATTTCCATCCATGCTCTGCCTGTTCCCTGTTTCTGTCTGTTTCTCTCTTTTACTTCTCCCCTTTCAATCTTACCTCAAAAACACACTTTTCTGAGTTCATCACCAGAATGATCTCACCCTTCTTGACAAATGCACATCCTTGGCACCTTTGAGCCAACCCAGGAACATGATCTGTACCATTCTGGCTCTTCATGACATATTTATGCTACAAATTCAAAAGGGATGATAGTACAAGAATGTACTACCATCCAATTCTCCCCTGTACTAGCAATTATGGAGTACATTGGAAAATCTGAAAATTGGGTATTTTTTAAGGATTCAATGGAATTGTACTACACTCTTTGTAGCACTCATATATCAAAATTATAACCATCTCAATTTGATCAAAACCGTCTCAAATTATGTTTTTTTTTTCTATACATTTTAAAGTTGTATTAATTTTTCTTTCCCATTTTAACGGTTTAGTTACTTTTAATAATGCAAGTTATTTCTCTTAAAACTTAAAAGTTAGAAATGGAAAAAATATAATTTTTTTAATATCAAATGATATGCTATACAATATGAGATAATTATTTTTTTTAAAATCCCTCTTCACCTATCTTAAGGTTTAAATTTAAGATTTTCAACATAAAATCTAAATTATTTATTTAAAATCTTAAGTTTTTAAGTAGTCGAGATACTCTATTGAAAAAAAATATAAATTAATTATAATAATAATGGCAATACTTAATATGCATTCACGGTCAAAATATGACATTTATTTTGGGATAGAAGAATTAGCACTGTACAATTTTTTTCCCCTTTTTATAGTGAGGATAGGTTAGCAAAATTGAGTTAAATATTTTGACTTTCCAACATGTGTAGTGTTGGTAAAGGTGCTAGTGCCTCTGGGCAAAGAAAGTCTATTATATTTTAGGGATATCATGTCAACAGTATCCTGAGTCAATCACAGTATGTTATATCATCTCTTCTTTTTCACCTCATTAGTGACCTAGTGGAGAAGCTTGATAGTTAGCACATTATATTGTGCTGATGTGGTTTAATAATGATTAACGAGGTAAAAAAGAATAATTGGTAAGAATAATTGGTATAACATGCTGTGATTAGTCCAGGATACTATTGACGTGGTATCCTTAGAATGCAACAGACTTTCTCCTTTGAGTGACAAGTAGTCTCAAATCACCTTGGTGATTTTTGCGCCACTTAAAAAGAATTGAAAATTTCAAAAAAAATGGGAAAAATAGAAAAACAAATCATTTAGAAGACTACAAGCAAGTAATCAACAAAACTAAATAGAAGTCTAGAATCAACATAACTAAAATCAATTAATTAAAGTGAAGGAGAAGGACTAAAATTGTAGAAACCTTGAATGAACAACATTTAGGGGATTTTATTTTTTGTTTACCCTTGAGAACCAACCAATGTTATTTGTTCTTTATTTGTTAAAAAAATTAAAAACAAAATGGTTAGGTTTAAAATGTTTTTATAAAAAAGTAAAAACAAAAAGTAAGGGTAGATTGAGATTGCTTGCCGCTCAAGTCAAGGCAGGCAGCATGGGGTTGCCTAGCGCATAGATGTCACCCAAGCAAGCTTAGGTGACGATTTTTACAGTATTGCTAAGTGCATTCCTTATATCAATCTAGTACATTTAAGAAAATTAATTTTATAAGTGTTAATCTCAACACTTATATTCTAAACTTTGTATTCTTGTACACAAATAAAGGCCTAATAAAAATGAATGTATGATGAAGTGCATTCTTAAAATTGCAGAGATAAGAGATTGCTCTTAAGATTTGCACAATTCACAGACCTAACCAAAACAAATGAAGGCAAAACAACAAATATTTTGTTAAGAAACTACAACTGAATGCAAAGCAGCAGATAATTTGCAATGAAAATCAAAGGGTTGCCTTCAGTCTTTGTCATTGACAGGAGCTAGCATGTGACTAGCCAACCTAAACCACCAAACCAAACCCTAATCTAAGAAACTTGAGTAGCTCAAAATTCCAATCTAGTCTATATCATCCCTGAGTGGAAATCTAAACTTGGTGGAATTTAGAGTACGTCCACTTATTTAATCTCACGTGACAGAATTTGTTATGAGAAAAAATTGTGCGTATATCAGCTTTGTTGTACATAGCATGATATTAAGGATTATAGGGTTCGGTCTGATATGTGCTGTGACTTGTGAGTGCAAAGGAGAGAACTGTTGGGCTTTTTAGTTTCGGGCCTTAAATGGTTCTATTTTGTGTAGTGGATCTGGGCTGTCGAGATATAACGATATCGAGAACAGTAGATTAAAATGAGGTGAAATTCTTGAGTGTGGTTATAGTACCCAACATTTTGTTAAGTTTATTAAAAAATTATTTAATTTATTTGATATTTTGTTTAATTATAATTTTATTTTAAATAATTTGTTATGATATTTAAAAATATTAATTTATAAATTAATTTTAATTTATTAAATAATAATTAATAATTAATAATTATTTTTAACAATCAAATTAAATTAAATGACGTGATTTTAACAAAATTGCGAGAGACGATATCCATGCCCTAAATTTCGTGATGCGTTTGTTATTGACAATAAAACGTTCGGTAGAAGTTAGGTGGCCTAACCACATGCTAGAGCCAAACTGGCATAAATGATGATTACTAACATCACGGCAGGGCCCTGTGATAGTCATGATAGGGTAGCTGCAACACATGATCTTCAAAAATTGCAGGAAGCTGGATCCAAATAATGTTAAGTAGGGGGAGGCTTTACTTATATTATACTTAACCAAATTGCAGGGTTGGTTAGTTAGTCAGCATCTACAAAACTAGGTGACATTACAATCATGATTTGCGCAAGAAACATTGGAAAATGTCAAACGATTTATAATTTCACTAGTGAATGAAAAATCGAGACTGCGTCTGTCCAGATCATTTGATGATCTGTTTATGACATTGTGAATACAAGTAGGTATGGAATGAGATGGGATATCCAGGATCAAGAATGCCCTGGCTCTTGCGAGCTTTATTTGGGTTCTCATCCTGGCCCTCTATAAAGGATTATAAAGAATGAACCCCGTCTTGTTACCTTCTTTATTTGTTTTAGTACATCTTTTTCTTCCTTTGTGCATACGCTTGCAGCCTTGCAGCCAATGGTAGTAATAAATTATACAATGAAAAATTGTGAGTCATGTGAGAAGAACGTCGAAATCACTGACGGTCCACTCTGCTATCTCATCTTGGTTGCTTACAAAAATTTCAGTACCCGTGTCAAGAGATGTCCATACTCTTCTAGCAGGAGGGGTACCTGGGTCCTGAGATTTGAATAACATCAGTTCATCGTGAACAATTGAAAGTGACAATTATGGACATAGATTATGCAAAATACTAACCTGATAGAAGTAGAGTCTACCAGAAAGTCCCCCAACATCAAGCTCCCAAGATCTGGCATCCCCAACCCATCCATCACCTTTTTTGGTTGGATAGCCATATTGAGCCCATATGGGATGTGGCAACAACTGGACTATTTCTTGTGCCTGAGGATTGCTATAAGGATCACAAGTGCTGACAGGTTGCTCTAGATGCTGAGCATTGCCTGGGGCACAGTAATAATGGTAAGCCCCATATGGGAAGTTGGCAGTATCATTTCGATAAATCTTTTTGTTGTCTGGAGTAATGTGGTATGGTGGGCAGTTGACCAAAGCCGTGGGACTGCACCAAGCTGGAGTTTCAGGATTGATTATCATCTCACTGTATCTTGTTACATCCGTAAGCACATCTCCATCACATGGCTTTCCATTATTCTTCCAGCAGCTACCCATATCGATCAGGTAGAACTGGCTCTTGGATCCTCCCCCTTGTTTCACATCCAAAGTAACTCTAACCTTGAAATTTGGTGACTCTGGGAGCTGAAAAATAACAAATTGTTTCTTCGTCACTACTGAATTGATGGAATAGAAAGAAGACTGGAAAGAAGCTCACATGTTTCACATGTCCTACTCAAAAAATAAGAAAGGACAAAATGTAAATTTATTAATGAAACATTTGAACAAGAAAGTAGAGGTGAGCTTTTGATATGGCAGTGCTTAAGTTTTGGAGCTTTTGCTCCTAATCAAAGTTTAGGAAAAAACAAGTCATTTTAATGACATTGAATCTAACCTAATCTTCCTTTATTATTTCTAATGGTAAAAATGCTATAGGCTCTACATCCTGATTAAGAAAACAGAATTTGGCCTCTGCAATCTTCATTGAAGCACAGAAAGTCCAGTCAACATAAAAATAAGCAAAACTTTCGAAGAGAAAACTAGATTATGACTTTTAATCACAGAAAAAAAATAGATTAATTGTTGAGTCTTGATCAACTACAAAGTTAGGTCTCAAATAAGACCAATCTCCGAATAAAATCCAGCAATCGGCCAATCCCATTAGCCTTCCAACTAATCACTTCCTTCCTTACCTACTAAACACATGATTTCCATGACAGGCATGTGCTAGTATTAGCCAAAGAGGAATGCACTTTTGTCATCAAGAAAATAGATTCAAACAACATAGAATATCCCCCTTTTTCCTTTTCTTTTCCCCACTAGAAGCAAGGCATCCTTAATATTAAACGTGTGCTATTATTGACCATGTGGCATCAAGATAAGAAAATAGACAAGGGATTTGACTTAATTGGCAAATAAAGAACTGATAGATTCTAAAGAAATTCTACTTACAGTTTTGAGCATCCCTCTTGTTTCATAGTGGTAACCGCCAGAGAATCCTCTGGTTGCATCAGCTCTAAGGTAGAGCATCAACCATGGGTATTTCTTTGAAGTCTTAAGTTTATGACTAAAAACCCATTTTCCTTCCCCTACTTTCTTCTCCCAAACAACCTCATAGAAAGATATCCCATCAATTCCACTACCAGTGTCAGCACCCAAATCATATGTCCCATTGAACCATCCTCTCATCGTACCATCACCTAATAGTTTTGTCCTGTGATGATTGAAGGTGGGTTGATTCATACACCCTGCTCCAAAGCAAGGAAACTTGTTTGGACTGAAAGGAGGCACCCTTTTCCCATTTTGAGGACAAAGACCAGATTTCGTATCATAATTGCCATTCTTCAACATAACCATCCAAAATTGCCATGGTTTTGGGTCCTCTGTGACTTCACATTTAGTACCTAGATACAGCTCTTTCTGCACTGCATAAAGATCTGGGCTGTTCAAATATTTTGGATTCAATCCATCAAATGGTGTGCCTACTCCAAGCTTGTTATCAGCGTCCGTTACTTTATGCGTCAGGGACAGAGAAGAATCTGTACCAACAACAGACCCATTTAGACCTTTAATTAAACAAGTTCAAGACTATCAATACCCATTTTGCAATAATGAAAATTTCATTCAATAAATTTTCAAAAAGCTAAAAAGTAGAAACACACCCTGCTTTACTCTTCGAGTCTTTCTGTTCTTCTCCTCACTTGAAACATCAAAACAATCAGCAGCTCTGGGGCTCCCCATGTTTGGAGCTTCTTGACCGACTTCATTGCAAAAGTTCCAAGCTTCAAACGCCACCCTCAACCCATCTCTTCTCATTCCCGGGTCCCCCACTGCCGACACGTACTGTTCCTCCTTTGCACAGCCGACACTCCACAGAATCGCGTAAATTACAAAAAGTACCACATGCAGCTGCTTCTCCACCGCCGTCCCCATGGCGTTCTAGTTCTAGTTTTTCCTGCCTGCCGACGGGGTTCAGGCCATGTAGGAGGGTATATTTAAAGAATGAGGAGCTGGGTCTGAAAGATTACGATCTCCGGTGACTTTTGGCCTTTCCTATATTGTTCTGTCTTCTTTTCTCCTTTTTTAAAGATACTCTCAGATATTGTTATTTTAATAGTTTCAGATTCCAAAATTAATTTTTTATGATAACGTAATAGGGAATGCCATTTTGCCGTCCTGCGTACTGCATTTTTTTTAAAAAAATTATTGATCGAAGTATTAGGTTCTCAATATTAAAAAATAAAAAATATATATATTATGCAGTTGGGAAGACCACCTAACAATAATTTTTAGGTAAGATGCAAATTTTATAATATTGAGAATTTATTTATTTTTAATTATTTTAATTTTATAATTTAATATAATTTAAAATGTAAAATAAAAATCTTTAGAATATAATCACACAAATATTTTAAAATTGAAGTTATAAAATATTAATTATTAAATTAAAATAATTTTTTAATATTAAAAATAATTTTTTCTTTAATTATTTAATATTTTATAATTTAATACAATTAAATAAACTCCAACCATATCAAGAATACCCTCAGTAAATCAAGAAGGTACAAACATTTAAATTTTTTAGACCAGCTTTTAACCATTGAAAGTTCATATGAGATTTTACTAATTACTTAAGTATTGTTTTATATATCAATTTTAAGATTTAAGTTTCGATATTAGTATTTAAGAAAATCAATATTTTTTAATATATTAAATTACTATTAAAGTAATTTTTGAAATTATTTAAAAAAATTAATTTTAAGATATATAAAAATTGCACCAAAAATACAACCTCAAAAAAAAAAAAAATTCATCATTGCATTGTCTATCTTTAAGTTTCGATATTAGTATTTAAGAAAATCAATATTTTTTAATATATTAAATTAATATTAAAGTAATTTTTGAAATTATTTAAAAAAATTAATTTTAAGATATATAAAAATTGCACCAAAAATACAACCTCAAAAAAAAAAAAAAACATTCTCACTTGTTTTAGAATTTTCATTTTGATAACATTCAAGAAATTCATTAATGGAAAAAGATTAGGTAGAAATTCATTGAAAATTTTTTAAGGGAAAAAATAAATTAAGAAAGGTGAAAATTGATTGAATTGCACCTTCCCTAAATAAGAGAATGCACCAGTATAAAACTTCTTGACATTCATCTTGTTTTATTTAAGAAAATTAAATTTTTATTAATGAAAATGGAATTACAAACGTTTTTGATATTTCAATTGACAAAGTTGACCAAAGAGAGACTTTTCTTGAGTGGTAGTTACGATTTATCCACTTCATTATTAGATACCTTTGCTCATGGTTTAAATTCTTTTATTTTTAGAAATATCTTGTAATTTCTAAATTAAGCCTTAAAAATCTAAATTATAAAAATTAGACTTTTAGAGTTTTTTTTTTTTTTTGTAAGATTTCTCTTCATCTTGCTCAAAAAATTCATTAATGAAAAAAGATTCAATGAAATTCATTGAAAAATATAAAATAGAAAAATAAATTAAGAAACGTGAAAATGGATTGAACCTTCCCTAAATAAAGAATGTACTAGTATAAAATTTCTTGACGTTTCTCTTGTTTTATTAAGAAAATTAAACTTGTATTGACAAAAGTGGAATTACAAACATATTTCAATTGACGACGTTGGCTAAAATGTTCACATTCTCCTTGACGTATGTTATAAATAAAATCTACTAACAGAAGTGCTTAGTTGAGTAATTGTAAAATCTTTATTTTGGCTCAAGAGTAAACGGTCAAACTTTTGGAAATATTTTTATAATATGCGCGTGAGGAAATGTTTTGTAAGCCGTTTTTTTTAATTTTTTTTAAAGGATATGATTAACAACTTAATTTTTTATTTTTATTTTTAAAAATTAATTATTAGATTAGAAGTTTTATTGATATAAATTATGCATGTTTATTTTTAAATTGTTTTAGTAGGTTTAACCAATTCTTTGATTATAAAAAATTTTAATATTATTAAATATATATTAATAAATAAAATTTTTTATGAAAAAATTTTAAATGTTATATCAATATGAAAGTTGACTTTCATGATTGATAAACTCTTAATTTAACAATAAAATTTTAAAAATATTAATTAAAAAGTGAATTTTTAGATATGTCATTCGGTAAAAAAATTTAGGAAGACTGACTTACCGTTTACTATTATATATATATATATATATATATTACAAATGAAATGTTTGATTAGGCTTTGTTTAATATAATTGTAATTTTTAATTTTTTGTTTTGATTTTTTAAAATTTAGCAACTAATATTACAAATATTTAATCTGAATTGAATTAATATACAGAGTTAGATATGCACCTGCAAATTTTCTTTCTTTGATCATCCACTAGCATCTTGATCTGATCCAAATTTAATCATAAAAAAAAAATGTTTGGATATATACTAATCTTTCATAACTCCATACAAGTGTACTTGGGGGAGGTTTTCTGCTTTAACATCCCCACTTAATACTTGCCTAAATGGATAACAAAGATAGCATAAAATACCTAATAATTGAGACTGAAACAATGAAGCCTTTTACCTGCTCCAATTATATACATGAATGAAGATAATGGTAGCAGTTGTGGGGATAGGAAAAGTCTAATAAATATAACGTGCTAAGCGTTGCATCTTCATTTGGCAATCATGCTCCACTATGAACTTTATGCTTTCCTTCTCTGAATGAAAAGGGTTTTTCAGTGGGTTTTTCAGTTGGTTAATTATTGCTTTCTATTCTAGCAGAAGTCAGAATAAGTTACTTCTAAGTCACTCCAATCTCCATTCTTTAACTTGGCAAATGTCTCGTGATATGACAGTGGGGCAAAGACTTCCAATTTTAAGTTTTGAATTCAAATCCTTTAAGTTTGACAGCGAGAATTGAGTTTCTTTATCACAATAAATGTGTTTTATTTTCTCTTATTCTTAGACTTTGCAAACAGGTTAAGTTTGGATTGGGTTATTTTGGATGTTAGGTGTCGAATTAAATGATTAGATTCATAATTTATTCACATAGGTTTTGAATTCGGTCATATGACTTATTCATCTAGGTTTTTGATTGGGTCGAATGGATTCAATTTTTTAAAAATTAAAATTAAAATTTTAATTTTTTATATATATTAATATTTTTTTAACAAAATCCAATACTAATTAATTATTTAGTTAAAAAACTTTATTATACACTAATTTTCATTTCATGATTCAATTTTTATTCTAATCTCAAGAAAAGAAAAGAGAAAGATTAATGATTATATATGTGGAAATAAAATATATATTAAATATAAATACTTATACAATATTTAAAATTCATAATTTTATAAAGGCATTAACTTTTATTAAAAGAAGATCAAGACATTAAGAATTAGAATTCAAAAGATAAATCCAATATATATTAATATATAATGCCTATTTAATATTTATAAGGATATTATAAAAATATACAGTTTTATTCAATATTTAGAAAGGTATTGTATAAAAAATATAGTCATATTCAATGTTAACATTCAAAAGGTAAATTCAAAATATGTCTAAACAAATACGAGAAAAAATTAGATTGAAATTGATTTTTATTAATTAGGAACAAATTAACAACTAAGAACAAATTAGTAACTAAAAACAAATTAACAACTAAAAATGAATCTTAATGTTCTTGATGTTCTTGTCTTTGTACTTCTAATTGTGATAAAGGTATCTCAACCACTGGATTTTGATTTTCAGTAAGCATTCTTGCTTGTTATTTTTTTTTTAAATGATCTTTTTTACAATGCTATATAACACAGCTTACTATATGCCAATTAATCTGATTTTTAATGCAAATGCCACCAAGGAAAAGGATCAAAGAGCTTGAGATGAAGAACGAAACAG
>BPVZ01000087.1:26203-39616 GCA_020521535.1 Rubroshorea leprosula
AAATCATCATCAACACTACCCCCAATCACAGTGCTATTTCTATCAATCTCCACATAACTGAACATCTCCAATTTCATTCTTATATCACAAACTAAACCTTTAAATCCCGTTAATCGTTAACCCTCGGTGTGTGAACAGTACCCAGTGAACAGTACCCGTGAACAGTGCTCACGACGTGAACAGTACTGCCACTTCCAAACATTAGCCAAAACACTAGCTAATCACGGGGTTTTCTTTATAAAATTCACAGCAGCCAAATTAAGCTAATTCTACATAAATCAAGCACAAAAACACATTTAAAAGGGCTGCCAAATTCATCCCCTATTCCAGCAGATTCGGACAACACAGAGCATCAACTAATAGACAAAACCCAGCCATTAAATGGGTCATTTTAAGCTTGGAAAAGATGGCTACTTACCAGAATTTAGCAAGCAAAACCGAGCCTAGCAGGGGGGGGGGTGAAGCCGACGGCAGAGAAGAAGAAATTCTGCAGGGGAACTCGCGGCTACCCAAAAATTGGAAGGAACAAAAGCAATTAAACCAAACCCAACCTAAATCAAAGTTAAAGAGAGGGATTCATGGCTAAATCTTACCAGAAAAAGCCCAAAAACCTCACACCCACATAGCAGCCGACGGACAGCAGAGGGAGGAAGACGCAGATCTAAGATTTTCTGGGTTCAACAGGTGTTCTAAGACAAGAAAATAGGGAGAAATCCCCAAGCTTTGTCGGATTTCTGGCCGGAAAAATGGGTGGCGGTAGTTGGGGGGCTTCTCGGGTGCAGAGGGTCGGGGGGCAGAGCATCGGGGAGGAGCAGGAGCAGAAACACGCGGCTGGTGAGGAAGAGAAGAAAGGAAAAAGAAAAAAGAAAAAGTAATTCATCCTTATCCTAATTTCCTTTCTTTTTAGTCCCTCACTTTTAAAAATTTTACGATTAAGCCCCAAAACAATATTTTCCCTCAAATAAGTCCCCAATTTAATGCTAAAATACCCCAAAATTTTGGGATATTACATGTTCATTACCATCCCTCTACTAAGGAAATGTTCAATGTCATTCCTCTACTTTACTTATAATATAAATGTCATCCCGCTACTACAATTTTTGGTTCAATGTCACCCTTAATTGGATGCCACTTACATTTTTGTTAAATTTGACCATTAATTGCCTAATGATCAAGTATTTAACTTTTGTTTATTAATTTTTTATCTACCAAATGGGACTAATTTTTTTTATTAAAATATGCATTTAACCCTTTACCTTAATAAGTTTGAAATTTTTAATCCTTTACCTTAATAAGTTTGAAATTTTTAATCCTTTACCGTACACTATAAAGTTTTTAGCATTTAAATTTAAAAATGTTAATATTTTAGCCCATAAACTAACAGAATCCTTTAACTGTTTGTTAAAATGAGAATAAAATATTTATAGAACTAATCCTCAAAGATTAAAATGTAATAATTTAATTCTAAAAATTAAAAAATTTTAAAAATAATAAATTAAAAATAATTAGTGTATGGTTTTGGCATATAGACAAGAACAATATTAAATATCTATAATTAAATTGAGTGATTAACTCAATCTAAAAGAAAATTTTGATTGAGATTAAAGAAAATTTCTTGATTATATTTTTTTATTCTCTTGAATTTTTTATTTTAATTCATTTAAGAAATATATTTTAATCTTAGTCAGAATTCTTTCTTCAAATTGAGCTAATTGCTTGATTTGCTTATAAATATCCAATAATGTTCTAGTGTATATGAAAAAGCCATCTATTCATTCTTTTTAGTTTATTAATTTATTTAATTTTTAAACTTTTGAAACTAAATTATAATATTTTTAATCTTTAAGAATTGATTCTATAACTATTTTATTCTCATTTTAATATAGAGTTAACGGATTCTATTAATTTAGGGACTAAAGCTAGAAAGAATAACACAGAACTAGAAAAAAATTTAAAAAAAAAAAAAGAAAAAAAAAAAGAAGGAATTTTGTCTTCCTGTAGTGACAGCGGAGGGGACCATGAAACACTTTTCAAATTTGATTTCTTCTCTGCAATAATCTCCTTTCTTTTATTTTCCTATAGAAATGGTTTTATTTACTTTGCAATGAAAAGTTTGTATATATATAAGTACACATTTTTTTTATGCTTCCATTGTTCATCCGTTTCATTTATTCTTCTTGCACTTTTGGTGGTTCTGCTTTATTCCTTTAATATGTTTTGATTGTAATTCCATTGTTTTTCAGCATTAATTAATTTTGCTGATTCATGCTTCAATTACTTTTGATGAGTTCGATTTCTTGAGTAGCAGCAAAATAAGCATATTACTTGTAAATAAAATTTTTCTACTTTGTTAAAGAGGGAAAAAGAAATATATATTTTTATTCGGTCATGTTTGAGCAGCTTCGCAGTCCAACACTGTTGAAGTCCTCAGCTGCTTCCACACCTGAAAATCCCGAGGTTGTTTCCTCGGAGAAAACACTCCAACGCTCAAGTCAGCAATACTCAATATCCTAGAGAGGGATGCTCTCCAGGAGTAATTGCAGAGAGAGAAGCGTAGAGATTAATTACCTTCATTGTTGGTGGTTGGGGGGTATTTATAGCCCCAAATGCTGACATGCATAACTACATGTAAGTAATTCATTGGCCCACGTGATGTTGTTCACGCGGGCATGTCTCCTCCTCTTGGGCCTGTGTGTGCATAGTTGGGCCTGTTATATGTGGCCCGAAGTAGGCGTTGGGCCTAATCCCAACATTACTCCCCCCTCAGCGTTCGGTTGACGAACTGGATGGAGAGGCTTGCTAGCACAGCATTTGGCCCAAAAGATGAGGAGTGACGATTTGTGTTCATGGACGACCTCACGTATGGCCGACCTGAGCGGCTTGAAGACATCGTGCCTGGCCGGATGTGCAAGTGTATGCCGGCCTTCTTGCACAATGAATCCTCTGCCGCAGAGCGGAGGTGAGTAGATGGTGAACGAGCTGAACGAACAGAAACTAGACGGGCCGAGGTGGGCGACCTCACTCCACTTCAATATAGATCTCTGGGATACAGAGCAACTCTGAGGAAGTTGGTTACAGTCTAGCGCTCGATGCCCGAAATTGAGGTGAATCCATGATTTGTGCGACCTGACCGCCAGAGGTTTTTCGGATTTAGGATCTCTGAAGAGATCTCTGATTAGTAACGAGCTAATTCCTCGGGATTTTCAAGTTTTGAATTATGGCAGATCTGTGAGGAGATCGCGGATTTGTTACGAGCTGATCCCTTAGACTTTTCAAATTTTGAACTGTGGCGAATCTCTGAGGAGATTTGCCTAAGTCTCGAATTTGTTACGAGCTGATCATTGAAGTTTGTCGCGATCTGATCCTTCGGATTTTTCAACAATTGTCGCGAATCTCTGAGGAGATTTGCTCAGGGCGTTTGGTATTCTTCTGATTTTAACAGATACCCTTTTGCCTCCCCGCAATAAATGCTGGCTCAGCATTTGAGGGGACGTGACAGCTGCAAATGGCGCGTTTTGGGTTTTTAACCATAAATGGTTGCCACGTGGACACGCTTAACTGGGGGGCTGTAAACACGCGTATGGCGTTTACGGAGCACCATCTGAACGGCCAAAACAAAACAAAGAGTTTGTCATTTCTTTTCATTTCATTGCAAAACACATTCGTACGTTTTTCAAAGAAGATTGCAGAGACGTTCACGACCATTTTTCCAGACTTCCAGCGAAAGCACGTTCACCTTCAACTTACTCAGGTAAAAATGGCCTCTTTCCACGATGCATAAGGGTTCCGAGGTAACCAAGGTGAAGAGGAGGACGTTGACGTGATATCCGTGGAGCCTATCGCGATGATAGTGCCACCGGAGTTGCAGGATTCGCCCAGAACCGCCGCGCCGGAAATTAGAAGAGATGGTGAGGAGGTATTAGATCCCCAGAACCATCCTGATCCGAGCTGGGACACCGAACGAGCGGGCGTGCTCAGTGTCGCGGACGGGCTGGGTGCCAGTATATGTAGACCATTTTGACGCCGGTCTACGTTTTCCTCTGCCCGGACTAATTTTTGACGTCCTGGCAGAGTACGAGCAGGCCCTTTCGCAACTTACTCCCAACAGCATAAAGTTCATCATAGGCTTTATGCTGTTGTGCGAAAGGCTGGGGATGCCTGCAAAGGCGGTGGTCTTCAGGTCGCTCTTCCTGTGCCGTTTGTGCCCGTCTACCAGTGGGATGAGGTGGTACTACATCTCGGGCAGGGAGAAGATGATGATATTCACCAATATTAGAAATAAGGTGGCGAGGTGGAAGAGACAGTTCGTGTTCGTGCGGGATACACGAACTGACAGGATTAACAACGAGCTGGCCGCCCGTCTGTCAGAATGGCGTACGCCGAACACATATATGAACTACCCCCAGCTGACCAGTGGTGATGTCGACCTGAAGAACCGGCTGCTCGATTATGTGAAGGCGAGGGGTTTGGTGGACTTGGAGGCCTTGGTTACCCCGGACCAGATCGCCCTTCTTGGGTTGTCGACGTGGCAAACTTTCACGGGGAAGGTATATTTCTATAACATAGCAGGATTTCTAGCCGACCTGAATCTTATGCTTTGATTTGTGCAGGAGAGATGAGCAGCATTCTGGAGAGGCAGCGCCAGAGAGCACAAGGCTCACGGGGCCGGGGAGCTGGGTCCGGCTCCCAGCGTCAGTCGCGTTTTGACGAGCGGCCACCTGTTGCACCGGGGCGCAGCTCACAGCACAGAAGTTCCAGCTCGGCACAGAGGCTGCGTGCCGAGCAGAGAGTCGAGCCTGCGCCCTCCAGCTCCAGAAGGCGTTCGAGGGAAGACGCGGACACTGATGCAGAGGATGACGTGCCACTCATACGGCGTAGGACGAGCACCAGCTCGCAGCCCGCCGCATCCGCTGCTGCGAGACCTTCCAGCGTGCCCCAAGCGCTAGCTCGTGAGGTTGCTGAGGCCGCACCAACCTCGACGTCTGTGGGGGGGCCAAGGATTGCATACCCGGACGGCTTCAGTTACGCCCGGACTGAGTGCCAGACTGCTATGCTGCAGGGTATGCAGAACTTTGTGCCCCCTGCAGACCGGCTGCGTGCAAAGGGGCACGTTCAGCAGCATGGAGGTCATGCTGCGTTAATAAAGCTGATGGATGTAAGTATACTTGGCGAGTTCATTACTGCATTTTACCATGTTTTTGCTATAAACTGACGAGTGAACGTGTATTGTAGGTGTTCAGCTACACTGTCGCACTCTTCGAGTGCGAGCAGGGGGCGAGGGCGCAGAATAACGAGCTCCAGCAAAACTGCAAACAACTGGCCTCTGAAAAAGCTAGTTTGACTGACGAGGTCAGTCGTTTGCAGAGCTCGGAGATGGCGAACCGAGCGGCGTCAGCTGAAAGCCGGGCTGACGAGCTGGCCCGCAAGGTCACGGAGCTGAGGGAGGAGCTGGACAGAGCTCGGGCTGAGAAGGAGAGCGGCATTCAAGCTGCAAAGGAGGAGGCCGGCCGTGCGAAGGACCGGGCCAAAAAGGCAGAAGCTGAGAAGGAAAGGACTCTGCACGAGCTCAGCGGCCTGAGAGAGAGGGTGTCACTAGCTGATCAGCATGTCGCCCGGGCTGAGGCGTCCTTGGAGAGGACCAAAAAACTCCACCAGCGCGACGTCTGCTTTGCCCGTGCGCAAGGGGCTGAGTGGCTGGTGGGGGCAGAAATGTTTCAGGACGCCGTAGCAGTGGCTTCAGCCAACACCACCACGGACATTTTCAACGAAGTTCGTGGAAAGGTGCTGGGAGTCCGGGCAGACTTTCCCATTGGCGAGCTGGCCTTCTTCGAGGGCAAGGAGATCGACGCTGACGGGAAGAGCCTCACCCAGCCAGCTGACACCAAGGTGAAACTGAAGTGGGAGCTTGACGAAGAGGGGCTGCCCGTATGGCCACCTTCTGTCGTTGAGGAGGGAGAGGACACGGAGGGGTTGCCGAGCTTCGATGCTTGGGTGGCAGACCCCCATGATGTGCCTGCTGAGCCTTCCAGCACTCCCCGCTCTGCTCAGCCTCAGCCTGCACCAGGCGCTACTCCTATTCGCTCTCCTACCCTTCCTCCTCCAGATCGGTCATCACCAGCTCGATCTGCTACTGCCCCAAACGACGCATCCATCCCCGTCGACCTGACGGATGATTAGCTTACGATTTTTACTTTTTCTTTTGTATTTCCATGTAAATCAATGAACTCATTTCATATGTACTACACATGTAAACACTCATTGATGGAATATAAATTCGCATATTTTCTTTCAAAATTCTGTGTATATTGCTGTGTGCTGTTTTATACACTGTTCTTTACATTTAATTGAGGATAACCTAAATTAAAATAATGACATCGGAATGCTAACTATAAAACCTTCTAAGGTTGTGTATATTCCAAATGAATGGTAGTGAACGACCTTGTAAATCTGCTAACTGGTAACACCTAGGTCGTTTAACACAAATAACCCTATAAGGACCTTCCCAATTAGGAGCGAGCTTGCCCATGTGCGAATAAACATTGGTTAGTCCTGCTTTGCGTAGAACCAGATCGTCGACCTGAAACTGGCGAGCTCGAACTCTCTTATTATAAAATTTTGCCACACGACTCTGATGCGCCACATTTCTTATTCGCGACATCTCCTTGACCTCTTCCACAAGGTCCAAGTTTTCTCTCAATAGTTGCTCATTGTTAACATCGTCGTGCCGACCTGCTCTATCAGAGGGCAATCCGACCTCCACTGGGATGACGGCCTCAGCTCCATAAGCAAGGCTGAATGGGGTTTCGCCTGTGGCCGAGCTGGGCGTAGTGCGACAAGACCAAAGCACCTTATTGAGCTCGTCAACCCAATTAGGACGCTCGGCTAAAACACGTGTCTTGAGGCCCCACAAGACGATCTTATTAGCGGACTCGGCCTGTCCGTTTGACTGAGGAGTATATACAGACGTGAAGGAGAGCTCAATGCCATAGTCGTTGCAGAACGACCTCAGTGCAGCGGCTCGGAACTGCGGACTATTATCAGCGATGATCCGTTTAGGTATGCCAAACCTGAAAACAGATAACCAAGCTGAGCCGCAAATTGTACTTATATACAATGTGCCAATAGCTTAAGTCACCAGAGAATACCTGCATAATATTGAATTGAACAGGAATTCCTCTATTTTCTTTTCTGTCGTCGTGGATAGGGGTTTGGCTTCTATCCATTTTGTGAAGTAATCCACTGCAACAACGAGGTACGTGCAACCTCATTTTCCTTTCACAAAAGGGCCGAGCAGGTCGACTCCCCATTGAGCAAAAGGCCAGGGAGATGAGAGTGATGAGAGCGCTTCTCCTGTTTCAACATAGAATTTTATGCTTAGTTAACAGACAAGCATGGAGTTTGCACAAACTTCAGAACGAGCTCAGATACCTAGCAAGTGAATGTCATCAGCATTGAACTGGCAGGTCGGGCATTTTTTGGCATAGTTCTGTGCATCCTCAACCATAGTCGGCCAGTAATACCCATGCCTCAGGAGCTTACGAGCTAAGGTTTTACCTCCAATGTGCGTGCCACATACTCCTTCATGGATTTCTCTCACAGCATATTCAGCTTCATAAGGAGTGAGACAGCGTAATAGGAGCATAGAGGCTGCCCGCTTCTAGAGCTGATTATCTATCAAAGTAAAATGAGCCGCCCTGCGTTTAATCAACTTGGCAGCAGACGGATCTTCAGGTAGCTCACCACTTTGCAGATAATTTATGAGCGGGGTGGTCCAGCTCGGTGCAGAGGGATCTGTGCTTAGCAGCTGACACTCGACTATGGAATCAGTGTAGCTCGGTGCGTCGAGTATCTCGACAATTGTCGATCTCTGAGGGTTAAAGTCTTGCGAGGAGGCCAACTTTGACAGCTCGTCAGCTCGGTGGTTATCTGCTCTTGGTATTTTATCAATTTGGAAAAGGATAAATATTGACTTCAATCTGTTGACCACAGAGGCATAACGACCGAGCTGGGGATCCCTGATTTCACAACTGTCATTCACTTGGCCCACAACGAGTTGGGAGTCGCTGAAAACCTGAATGCTTTGTACCTTCAGCTCGGACGCCAGCTTCAGTCCGTAAATGAGGGCTTCATATTCTGCAGCGTTATTAGTCGTCTGAAACTTAAACCTTAGTGCGTGCTCAGACTTAAAGCCATCTGGGCCCACTAACACAGCCCCTACACCCGATCCTTCAATGTTAGCAGCTCCATCAACATACAAAACCCAGACTGGGTGTTCGGGTGCTTTTTCTTCCTTAGTTGCTGAGATACACTCCACCAGAAAGTCTGCCACAGCCTGGCCTTTTATGGTTGTGCGTGGCTGAAATTTGAGGTCATATTCACTCAGCTTGACGCTCCACCCAATAAGTCGACCAGAGAGTTCAGGTTTCTGCAGTATTTTTCTCAATGGCAAATCGGTATAGACAACAATCTGATGTGATTGGAAATAAGCCTTCAACTTACGAGCTGTGTAAACCAGGGCAAAGGCAGCCTTTTCTGCTAATGGGTAGTTCTGCTCTGCACCTTGTAAAACCTTGCTCACGTAACAGATGGGCTTCTGATTCTTATTGTCTTCCCTGAGCAAGACTGAGCTCACTGCCTCCTTCGTAACCCCCATGTATAGATATAAACTCTCCCCTTCCACAGGCTTGGACAGCAGTGGTGCGGATGCCAGATACTGCTTGAGCTCGTCAAACGCCTGCTGACATTCGTCAGTCCATTGAAAATGCTTGGGCTCTCGCAAGGCTTTGAAAAACGATAGGCACCTTTCCGCCGACCTGGCTATGAATCTATGCAACGCGGCTACACGACCTGTCAGGCGCTGCACATCCTTTACAGTCCGCCATCTGCTGAATGGCCAGAACCTTCTCTGGGTTTACTTCAATTCCTTTCTTGGATACCACGTACCCTAGGAATTTTCCTGATTCTACAGCGAACGTGCACTTCAGGGGATTCAGCTTCATTTGGGCTCGGCGCAAGTTCTGGAAGGTCTCACTCAGGTCGTCTATATGATCCTCAGCTCGCACGCTGGTGACAATCATGTCATCCACATAAACTTCTATGTTCCGGCCGATCTGGAGTTTAAAGATGATTTGTACCAGCTTCTGATATGTGGCGCCAGCATTTTTCAGGCCAAATGGCATCATCACATAGCAATAGATCGCGTCACCAGCGTAGAAAGCTGTCTTCTCCTGGTCGTCCAACAGCAACTAAACCTGATGATAACCTGAGCTGGCGTCGATGAAGCTCATCCGTTCGTGCCCGGCTGCTCGCTCTACTAGCTTCTCGACGTTTGGCAGGGGGTGAGGGTCTTTTGGACATGCCTCATTGAGGTTGGTGAAGTCAATACACATCCTCCACTTGCCATTTGGCTTTTTGACGAGCATGGGGTTAGATACCCACTCAGAGTACTCCACTCTCCTGATGAAGCCTGCCTGTAGCAGCTTTCGTATCTCTTCGTCTATGGCAGCTTGTTTCTCAGGGCCAAAAAGGCGACGTTTCTGCACCACCGGCCTTTTGGTGGGGTCCGTGTTGAGTTTGTGGATTGTCAACTCCGCCGGGATGCCAGGCATTTAATCCGTGATCCACGCAAACACATCTTGATTGACCCTCAAAAACTCCAGAAGTTCTGCTCGCTCTTCTTCTGTGAGCTTGGTGCCAATGTTGACTGTTCTTTCCGGCACATCAGGGTTTAAAGGAACGGTTTCTACCTCCTCTACCGGCTTTGCTTTCTGCTCGACACCCTCAGGTCTATGCTCGATGTCCGATATGCTCATTGTTTGCTGGCCGGGCTGAGTCGGCCTACTACTTTCAGAGCCTCTCGGGGCTACAGCGAGCTCAACCTTCTTAAACGTATCTTGGTAGGATGCCCTGGCCATCTTCTGGTTCCCCTTTAACACCCCTACCCCCTGAGGCGTTGGGATTTCATGCAGAGATGGGGTTGTGAAATAACAGCCTTCAGCTCACACAGAGTAGCCCTTCCTAATATGGCATTGAAGGCTGACTCCATTTTGACGACCAGGAAGCTGACTAAGGCCATCCTGAAGCGTGGTTCTGAGCCCACATAGATGGGTAGAGTTATGACCCCTTCCACTGGGACGGGCTGATTATCGAACCCGTAGATGGGTCTTTCATGTTTCTGCAGCGAGCTCGGGTTCAACTGCATCTTCTGGAAGCAACTCCAGTAAAGGATATCTGGCGAGCTGCCCGTATCAATAAAGACCTTGTTGACGTTATGATTACCTATATAGATCGTTGCGACAAATGGATCTGCGTGAGGCATCATAACGTCGGGTTCTCCATCTGCTCGCTTATAATCTGCCGAGCTGAATGTGATAGCTGCATTCTCCCACTCTGCCTCCTCGAACGGCCGCTTCAAGGGCCTGTTTTTGTTAACTGTCATCACCTGGCGAGTATATGCCTTGCAGGCTCGAGCACTCTGGCCCCCTGAGTGCATACCACCATAGATCATATTAATTATGCCAGATGGAGGGGGTATTCCACCATACCCAACCCCTCTGTGGTCCTTTTGGTTCTGCGTAGGTGCTTTCTGTCCTTGCCCACGCCTATTGAACAAGCGTCCCCTGTATGCTCTGGTCGGCTCAGATGAGTACGAACCCGCCTGGTAAGAATTTGGATTGCTACCGAGCTGATACCCAGGTGCTTGAGATCGACCGTACTCTTGTACAAAGTGGGTCTGGGTGGGTTGCCGAACAAAAGGCTTCTGCACGTACCCCTCCAATTTTCCATTGCGAGCCAAGAATTTGAGCTCGTCCTTCAGACTCTGACAGTCTTCTGTGTTATGGCCGTAGACACGGTGATAGTCGCAGTATTTGCTTCTGTCAGCTCGTGAAGAATCATGCGTTTGCGGAGGGGGTCTCTTGACCCAATGCTGTATCTGCGACAATATCTGGGATCGTGACGAGCTCAGGGGGATGTAGCTGTCATATTTTGGATAAGAGGGTGGTTTCCCTCTCTGCTCGCCAACCTTCTGTTTCTTCTTATCATCTCTGTTTTCAAGCTGCTTGGGTTCTTTTCCTTGCCTGTCATCAGCTCGTCTCTTAGAAGATTGAAAATCTTCGGACAATATGAAGCTTGCCGACCTGTCATTTACTTCATTCCACGACTTGGGTGGATTCTCCAGCAGGTCATCCAAAAACCAGCCAGGCTTCAGGCCATGCAACAAGGCAGATAAGCAAATGGTATCGGGGACGTTATCAATGTCCAAAGTAGCTTTGTTGAATCGTTGCATGTAGTCCCTCAAAGACTCTCCCTCTTTCTGATGAACCTGCATTAGTTCAGTCGCTGTACGTTTAATCTCCCTTTGGCTCGCAAATTTGTTGGAGAATAGCTTGGCGAGCTGGGAGTATGAGTCTATGGAATGTCTGGGGAGTTTGTGATACCATCTCCTGGCTGTTGACTTGAGTGTTGCTGGGAACACTTTGCACATCATGGCATCATTGGCATTTTGGATTCTCATGATGGCTTGATAAGTGTGCAGATGTTCATCCGGGTCGCCCGAGCCATCATACGTCTCTAAATGGGGAATTTTGAACCCCTCTTGATACGGTTCTGCTGTGATGGATAGGTTCAATGGGGCGCTATCTAAATCAAGAGTTTGCTGATATGACCTGGGACTTTTCAGCTCGTCTATAAACTTTTGTACATCTCGTAGCTGCCTTTCAAGGTCTGCGTTCTTCCTCAACAGTTCTTCGCTGTGCTTGGATGAGCTGGGCTCGATATTCAGCTTTCCACTTCCCCTTGGCCTGGTCGGCACCACTATGTTGCTCAGAGCGGAGGAGTTTCGAGTTGCAACAACCGCAGCTGGTTGTGCATCCCTGTTCAACAAAGGAATCAAGGGGTCATCAGGAATCAGACGGGCAAGGATTTTACCCATTGCCATTTCGAGAACTCTGGTTCTCTCTTCGAGCTCGGTTGTCCGAGCAGGTTCTGTTGACCTTTCAGGTCGTTTATGCTGTGAATTGTATGGTCTAGAAGGTCTTTGTCTTGTTCCTGTTGGAACTTGGAACTGTTCAGGCTGGGTTGCATACCCAGTTAGTGTTCTTTCGTCATCTGTTTCACTCAGGTGATCCTGTTCGGCTCCCCCGACGAAGAGGTTTCTTGGCATTGGCCTAAAGTCATTCAACCCGGGCTCAGATACTTGAGCATCCTCCTGTTCGTCCATCTCATTTCTTGGGGGGCGACCTCCTGTAAAAGTTCGAACCATTTTGTCTTTCAGCAGGTTAAGTTACACAACTTCTTGTTCAGTTCCCACAGACGGCGCCAAATGTTTGGGCAGCTTCGCAGTCCAACACTGTTGAAGTCCTCAGCTGCTTCCACACCTGAAAATCCCGAGGTTGTTTCCTCGAGGAAAACACTCCAACGCTCAAGTCAGCAATACTCAATATCCTAGAGAGGGATGCTCTCCAGGAGTAATTACAGAGAGAGAATCGTAGAGATTAATTACCTTCATTGTTGGTGGTTGGGGGGTATTTATAGCCCCAAATGCTGACATGCATAACTACATGTAAGTAATTCAGTGGCCCACGTGGTGTTGTTCACGCGGGCATGTCTCTTCCTCTTGGGCCTGTGTGTGCATAATTGGGCTTGTTATATATGGCCCGAAGTAGGCGTTGGGCCTAATCCCAACAGGTCAGAATCTAGTTTTTTAATTTCTTAGTACGCTTGCATTTTTCAACTAACAAAATTGTCATTGGTAATCATTACAATTATTATGCATGTTCAGTTTATTTTGTTTTTGTTTTTGATTTAGTTATCATGGCTAGGTAAATTCTTTTACATCTAGGATTATAAAACTAGCTCCATTAGCACGCCTAGAAGCAATTAATCTCTGCTGTTTTAATTTGATCATGCTTATGTAGGGTATTTTTTTATGTCTTGTGGTGATTCATTTTAGTATATTATAGTTGATTTGAATATCTTCATAATTTATTTTTGGTGAACAATAAGAAAATATAGTACTACTACTTAAGATTGTTTTTGGGCTTTTTATATCACTACTTAATCAATTAATTTATTACGGATTACTCTTTTATAATTATGCTTGTGAAATGAATGATTAATTGTATAATCTGAGACTAAAAGTGAGTGACAATTGCAACTAGATGTGTTTATGTGACCTAGTGGATTAATCTTGAATGTTCATTAATATTTTGTCATCATCTATTTTTACTATTTATAATTTTGCCTGCTCAATTATTATTTTTTTAATTATTTCTCCTAGTTCGCCTAAGTCATTTCTTTGATCTTCTTACAGCACTGCCTGTGGGATCAACTTGTACACGCTGGAGTTCTATAATAACGTCGTGCACTTGTGGTTCATAACTTAAAATATCACAACAAAAATGGTATTTAGCA
>BPVZ01000087.1:280615-291750 GCA_020521535.1 Rubroshorea leprosula
AATTATCAATTATATATAAAAAAATAATCTAAACCGTCTACAAAACTGGGGCGCCCTGTGCCAGCTCTCATTAGGGTATTATTATAAAAAAAATTGTAAAAAAGATTGTTCATGTCTTATTCCAACCAATTCCATCTGATCTGTTGAGTAAAGAAACAATGAGACAATGGTTTCGTAATTTTTTATTCTAACAATTGCATTCAAATCCCAAAAGTTTATTGGCAAAGGAGACAGTTGTTAGAATGAAAAATTACGGAACCAGAGAAACTAAGGGCAGAACCAAACTTTTCAGATTTGGCTTTCAGGATTTGTACAGGAGATTGAATCTACAGCAGAGTTTGACCCTAGCCTAGGGTTGTGGTTTGTTTTAGGTTAAAAGACCCAATTTTCCCTGAACTCTAAAATTTCGACTCATTTGGTCCCTAAACTTTCAATAATATTGAGATGGTCCTTCAACATAATTTTCCAACACTTTTTGGTCATCCTGCAAAAGGTGGCAACTTTAAGTTGCCAAAAAAAAAAAAAACAAAAACAAAAACAAAAACCTTGAACACTTCTCACATGAAAATATTTTAGTAGGATAAAACGGATCATACAAGTATAATATGTATCTAATCCCACGAAGAAAAATTACAATCGTGAGATAGGGTATTCTAATAATATTGAATGGAGCTGATCAAAAAAGAAAAAAAAAGAAACTACTTAATAAATACATTTAATACTTTAATAATGATTAAAATTAAAATTATAATATTATAATATTATAAATTTTAAAAAAATTAATTATTAAATAATATAAAATTTATCATTATTTTTTTTTTTATCAAAAAGGGCTTCAATCATTTTTCATAATTATTCAGGCAAAAATGGAAAAGGTGCTGTAAATTACCACGAGGCCAAAATTAATCTCGGGCAGCGAAACAGGACCCGCGTTCACTGTAACGGGCAGCGGGTAGTACAGTTGTTAGCCCTTCTAAAAGCAGAATTGCATTCCGTCATTCCAAGCAAACTACCATTCCCAGAGAGGAAAGGAAATTTCTCTCTGTCCGATTCCTTCCTGATTCCCCGTCAAGGGCAAAGATCCGATCGTCAAAAGTTTGAATTTTTGCCATAGGGGAATGCGGGCGATGTTTATTTTTCTTCTTTTTTGATTTTCTGCACATAGTTGTAGTGTTTCACGCAAATTTGCCATTGTAAATGATCGTATATATGTATCTTATCATAGATCCATAATTCAGTTGTTGAATCATCTTATTTATTGAAGGGGAAAAAGTATATATCGTGGGTTTCTTGATGGGTTTCCTTGTTGATTCACAAAACGGTGGTTCTGGTTGTTTATGGGGTTGTTTGAGGGGCTTGGTGAGGAGGAAGCAGGTGGATTCTGCTAATTCCAATCATTCCGGTCACCATCAATTGGCTAAGGAGCTGACCGTTCCTTACCTTGTTGCAATTGGTATTTTCTCTGCTCACTCTTTTGTCAAAATTTGATATGGGTTTTGCATTTCTAGCTGTTTTGTGTTGATTTTGGTGATTTTTGGTTCATGGGATTGGGTTATCAGGGAATTTATGTTTTTCTTGTTCTGATACAATCCAAGTTCTCCCTCTTTTCTCTTTTACTTTGTTTTTTGAGTTATTTTGAGTTTGATTTCACTTTTTGTAATTTCATTCTTTCCTGTTTCTGTTTCTCTGATCTCCTTTTTGGTGTGAATTGTGTTTTTCTGCTTGAAAGTTGAATACCTCTATGCTTAATTTTGTAAGTTAGTAAAAGACGATCGTCTTATAACTAGGAAGGGCACTTTTTATTGTTTTTAACTCTTAATACTGTGATTTGTTGGCTTTATTTTACATATCAATATGCAAAGCTCATTCTTGAATTATTGTATGCTTTGGTTAGGTGTTGGCTCAACAATTGGAGCTGGGGTTTACATTCTTGTTGGGACTGTTGCCAGAGAGCATTCTGGGCCAGCACTCACCTTCTCTTTCCTGATTGCTGGAATTGCTGCTGCTCTCTCTGCCTTTTGCTATGCTGAACTTTCAAGTCGTTGCCCTTCTGCTGGAAGTGCATATCATTATACATACATATGTGTTGGAGAAGGGTAATTTCTTTTATTATGGAGAGTTGGTTGTTAAGACTTAGGTTCAGTGACATGATTAATTTGTGATTATCCTACTCTTATCCTTCTTCAACATATATAATTTTTTCCAGCTACTAATATTAGCAGTATCATCTACAGTGTTGCTTGGATGATTGGTTGGGGTCTTATATTAGAGTATACAATTGGCGGTTCAGCTGTTGCTCGTGGCATATCTCCAAATCTGGTATAATGAATTTTGTTATATGAGATATTTTATAGCATGAATTGTGGGGCTTCTTTGTCTTATTTGCTAATGTTTTTATTTTCATTTTTATTTCCGAATCTAGGCACTGCTTTTTGGAGGCAATGATAGCCTGCCTGCTTTTCTTGCACGCCAACATATTCCTGTGCTTGATGTTGTGGTTGATCCATGTGCTGCAATTTTAGTGTTTATCGTGACCGGCCTTTTGTGTGTAGGAATCAAGGAGGTACCTTTTCTATCTTCTTTTTCACTTGAAAAATTTCTTCTTTATTGCCTCTCTAATAAATTTTCACTTTTATTCTTGTTCTTCTTGATTTTCCTTCAAAGGAAACTTCTTGGATAATCTGCATTGATGTCTAACCTTGTATGTAAATTTCCTTGCATGACCATTAAGTTTTAACCTTATGCAGAGTACATTTGCCCAAGGTATCGTCACCACTGCAAATACGTGTGCTATGATTTTTGTGATAGTGGCTGGTGGTTATTTGGGATTTAAGACTGGATGGGCTGGATATAATCTTCCTACTGGGTAACACATGATCTGCATTCTCTATCTACTTCAAACATGATGATCTCTAAATCTGCTTATTAATTTTATTTTTATTTCTTTAGATATTTCCCCTTTGGGGTGGATGGCATGCTTGCTGGGTCTGCAACAGTCTTCTTTGCATTTATTGGTTTTGATTCAGTTGCCAGCACTGCTGAGGAGGTATCTGTGTTTTCTTTTCTTGCATTAGTTTTCTTATTTGTGGTGTTAATGTTTCAGCATAACCCAAGATAAATTTGAAGTTTGACATCATATTATTTTGGCAGGTGAAGAATCCTCAACGAGATTTGCCTCTGGGTATAGGTTTAGCTCTCTTTATCTGCTGTTCGCTTTACATGCTGGTATCTGTTGTGATAGTTGGTCTGGTACCATATTATGCGATGGATCCTGATACCCCCATCTCCTCCGCATTTGCTAGCAATGGCATGCAATGGGCTGCGTGAGTATTCATGCTGCATTCAAAATTTTTTTCTTCTTTTTCCTTCAAAGCCCCTTTTTTTTGGTTATAAGTCAACCTTTTTGTTCTTACAGTTACATAATAACTATTGGAGCTACAACTGCTCTTTGCTCAACATTGATGGGTTCAATCCTCCCTCAGGTACATAAGTAAATCCCTTTCTGTTTAATCCTACACCCAATTACCGCACAAACCTTGATATTTCTTGCACTGTGTACCTTGTCTTCAAGATGAAATTTAATGCCTGTATTATGATTCACTCTGCTATTCTTTCTGGATCTACCAGAAATGTTTCTATGATGAAATTTGTGCGACTTGAAGTCGACATCTTTATCATATTGATGTTTTCTTCTCTGTCCAGAATTTCACTTGTCTAATTTCTATCTTTTATTCATGCTATCTAGAATAAATGGGTAACTGTATAGCACTGGATATAATGTAGTGAACTTGCTCTATGTAAAGAACAAATTTGATATTCTTCTCTTTTTCCTTTTGGAAGTTTAAGAGTTTGTGTAGCTCAATTGAAACGTCTTTGTTATTGTTTAGTTGATTCTAAATCTATGTTGCATGTAGGATATTAGACATTAAGATCCACAGGATGCAACTTTATGTATTTGGGTTTGGCATCCTGCACTTCTGCTTGTCCCTTTTATTTTTCAAAAAATTTTCTTCTTTGGCTGGATCCTACCATTGAAAGATGGTAGTTCAAATTATCCCTTCGCTTTATCAAAATCCCTTTATGAGACTCTAGAGCCTTATTTTGCTTCTACTCTTTTGCAGCCTCGAATTCTGATGGCAATGGCAAGAGATGGTTTGCTTCCATCATTTTTCTCAGATGTCAATAAACGCACCCAAGTTCCTGTCAAGAGCACAATAGCAACTGGTGTTGTTGCTGCAACCTTGTCATTCTTCATGGATGTTTCAGAGTTGGCGGGGATGGTAAGCAAGCATTTCTTATCTATCATCAATGACATTTTGGAATCCAACATTACAGTTGTTGGCCTGTTTAAGAACACAAATAAGTTTCTAGGTAGTATATTGTTTTCCTGTTCCAAAAGTCATCAAAGGTAAGTGAACTTAACTTGATTTACATGAACTGAGGCCTGCTGAGAAGATTTTCCTGCATATGAATATCTTCTTGAATCAAACACAAAAGAACCTTAAATATGAACCTTAATTATAAATGTCATTTGCAGGTCAGCATTGGTACGCTTCTTGCGTTTACTATGGTAGCAATATCTGTATTGATACTCAGATATGTCCCGCCAGACGAGGTGCCACTTCCATCGTCACTTCAGGGGTCCATTGATTCCCTGTCATTGCAATATGCTAGGGACAATCAGGTGAGCAGGAAGGGGAAAACTAAGATGAGTACTTCAATTGATGCTACTCAACCTCTGCTTGGCAAAAACAAGGCAGCAGTTGATTATCCTGTAATTGAAAAGCAAGAAGCTCAAGGCAGTTGTAAGTTCTTTTCTTTCTGCCATTTCTTTTGATATGTAAGCAATTGGATCTTTCCCAATATCAGTTCTTTATATTGATTTTAAATAATCTGCATGAAAAATTGAGCTGGTCCATCCATATTTGGTTTGAGCAGTTCACTTGAATGGCATTCTGTTCTGTGTATGGTTGGAAGCATGAACGTCATAAGTTGGAATGTGAGAAAATAATTCACAACCTGTATTAAGGTCTTCAATTTAATCTGACTAAAATATGAAAGTTTAAGAACTAAAAAAATACACTTTTGTAAATTAAATTAGCATGGGTTTTCCACATTGAAACAAACCTTATGTCTATTAATCTTATACAAATTCAAATCTGTGGGAGTTGTATCAGCTTTGCTACATCGCCATCTAGAATGTATGGTTTCATTGTTGCCTCCATCGTCTATGTTTTTCTTAAATCTTGCCCTGTTTCCCTTGTCATCACTATTCCAGATATCCTCAATGAAGAGAACAGGCGAAAAGTTGCTGGCTGGGCTATAATGTTCACATGTATAGGAGTTCTGATCCTCACCTGTGCAGCTTCAAATTTGGGTCTACCAAGGTAGATTGATTGTGTTTGCATTATAAATTTGCTTCATAATGATAATTGTCTTGAATCTTGACGCACATGGTGGAAAACATAAATTTTAGGTATGGGGGTGCAGGGAGTTGGGATGCTGCAATTTATTTTAATTTAGGACAGTCTAATACTATTTTCTTTTCATCCATTATTTCTTATGTGAGAAAGTGTTTACTGTTTAGCTAAGTGTCCTGATGCGTGTTGAAAGAGTGGGAAAGTGTTTTGCTCAGTGTCAGGATGCATGTTAAAAGAATAAGTGGTTGATGAAATTCATGGTAGTCCTCTGTTATGCATTTGTATGGCTGAAGATGATTACTTTTTCTTGTTTTTCCTTGTGAGTTTTATGTCAATATATGTTTTGAGTATCTATCTATTATTTTTGGCCTTACATTTCATTCTCTTCTAGGCTTCTTCGATATACATTGTGTGGAATTGGTGGTGTTCTACTTTTGTCTGGTCTGATTGTCTTGACCACAATTGATCAAGATGAAGCAAGGCATACTTTCGGTCATAGAGGAGGTATGTTATCTATTATAAAACCCTGGTTGAAAATTGGACAAGATTTATTTGTTTGGCAGAACCTGATGATTTAAGTGATATCCTACATTTACTAAGTTTTCATGGACACTTTAAAATGGATGAAATATCTCAATAAGCGCCACTTGAGAAATTTGTATAAGATGTGATTAGTTGGTATGTCCTCTTAAAGGATGAAAGCATCCTTGTTCTGCTAAATATTCTTGGGTTATTTTGAATCAATTACATATCAACTGTGTTTCAGATGGATTTAAGTGCTTGGTCTGACTCGCTTTATACATAGAGATGTGATATTATCCTGGCTACAAGCATCTCTTATCATGATTAGTGCCATCTAGGAACTAGTTCATGGTGCTAACTAGTTGTGTGGTTGAGTATATATTTTGTACCCAAGAAAAGACTGAAAACAGGAAAAATGTTTAGTTTAGGTTATTTCCAATCACCAGTCATCACTTGGTTTTTGTTGATGTTATAGGTATTTGGCATGGTTAAGAGTTTCAATGTTTGTCTATTTTCAGGTTTCTTGTGCCCATTTGTGCCACTCCTACCAATTTTATGCATTCTCATCAATGTCTACTTACTCGTCAATCTAGGGTAAGTGTTCAATAAAACTTGGGTTGTTATATATCTTGATCTATGATTTTGTCCATTGACACACTCCTAGAGAACTAACCACAACTGCTGTCCTATTATTTGCTTCTTGGTTTGTATTATCTTCAATTCAATTCAACTCATCTAATTTTCTCTCTTACATATCAGGGCTGCCACTTGGGCTCGTGTATCCATATGGCTTCTGATAGGAGTAATCGTCTATGTATTTTATGGACGTACCCATAGTTCACTGCTGGATGCAGTTTATGTACCTGCAACACATGCTGATGAAATTTATCGCACCTCTAGAGCTTCTCTGGTTTAGTTGAATTAGGGATGAGTCAGTAGAGGAAAAATGAAAATGGAATGTCTATCTGCGCATCAGCTGGGTACAAAATCGTGTACCTTGAAAAAGAATGTGTTGTATGCTTGCATTTTTTTTTCTCTTCCTAGTGGTTTATTGTTTACCATTGTCATGAAATCAGCCCTTGTATATAGCATATATATTGCTGTAGATTGGGAACATGCTCAAACAATGTAAATATTTAGCAAATGGAAGATTGTTTTCCATGGCTTTGCAATCCTTAAAGTCTTCACCCCTGTATTCTCCGAAAACTCGATTGTATTCGAGGAATGATATCAAATATATATTACTCCATCAATGAGTTAATATACAATATCAGTCTCGGGAGATTCTCTAGAAACAATGTGAAAATTGCACCCAGAACAAACATCAAAATGAAAGCTATCAGTATTTTCCCAATGTAGATGAAACTGATTCCAGATTTTGAAACCCTCTTTCTGGGTGTTTGTGCATCGAAACTCTGCAGGATGAAAACAAGAGATGGAAGATGTCAGCTAAGAACTATGGAACTTCACAATTTCAAAAAGCTCATTCAAAGAAGGAGAGGAATCAAGAAAGCTAAATGAAAATTAATACATGAGTCCTAGCCAACTAGGGAATGAAAATCAATTTAAAAAAAAAAAAGAAGAAAAAGCTACTGGATTTAGTTCATAATACCATATTTGAACTCCCAAGTACAAACCTATGTTTCCAGCCGAACAAAAAACTCCAAATTACAAAAGCTTTTTCCTAAACCTAGGGTAACAGTGCCAATAAGCTTTCGAGTCAATAACCAATAAGTCATGAGTAGATAACAAGAAGATAAACAGTAAGGGTATAGTTTGTATCTCTGCCATGTACGCCTGGTTATCCTATGAAAGACCCTATGCTGACTGGATCAATAAAATTACTTACCCATTTACCATTAAAAAAAAAATGGAAGAAGATAAACAAGCACAGGGCTTAGGTTTCCAGGAGGATATCCTACATTTCATTTGATTTTTTGAAATGCTTCAAATATTTGAACTAATCAGACATGTCTTAATGTTGTTAACATTAATATATATGGGGGATTAGAGCTGAGGAAATGTAGCCACAGAAACAAACTCAGTTGCAAGTGATGTCATCCATAAACCAGAAATGGGTCATAGAAAACGAAAACAACACAGTTTTCTTTGTCCTGATAGGTTATATCAATTTCTCTTTTATTTACTGACTTATCTATCTATGCCCTTAAATCTCCATTAAAGAAATAGAAGGGAGAAAAGAAAGCCAAGCCAACTAGAGAAGCCAGAGCAGTCCATAGAAGTCAGAGTTAGAACTATTTTCCAAGGCACATATTAGTCCATGAAAGCTCATCAATAGCAAACAAAGAAGACTAAACTCAACCATAGGGTACTCAAGGACAGGGTCAGAAATTTTAGTTGTACAAAGCAAATAAGCAAGTAATGGGTAAACACAAAATACTAGACTCCTCCTTTTCAAGTATGTAGGGGATGAAGTCTCAATCATCAAAAGTATATACAAAAGTAATTGATGCATCACTTCCATAGGTTCTAGAAACCTATCGGAAATTTAGAATATTTGTGAACATCTAAGAAAGTAAAAACTTTGATAGTTTGATAAGCATAAGCCAACTATCCTCCCTATGAAGATAACTTCTGAATGTTGAAATTACTCAGCCAAACATCCATCCCTACAGAAATTTGTATCTCACAATCCTGAACTGAAATGGTGGACTCCTAGTCCTAGTCCATGGATTTGCTCAAAATAAAGTAAGATAATCTTTCTAATGAAAATTCTAAACTCAACACAATGCACTTTAGTCCTATGATAAGCCACTTACCCTCAAAATAAAGTAAGATAATTGGGAAATTTATTACCTTTAGAACATGGATTTGCTCTTGAATTAGCTGAATCTGTTCCCTTTTCCTACTTCCTGCTTCAAGAAACAGTAAATTGGAGCATTAATTTAGATACCACTCAGAAAACAATTGACCATGGTACAAACTGAAAACACTTCGTTACCCGGAAAATCAGTTTCTGTAACTGTCTGCAATTTCCATCCATTGCCATAATTCACAAGAACGGCATCAGGTCCAAAACTTACGGGTTCCTCACCTTCTTTAACTGCTTCAATATATGAAGCAAGAGGTTCCCCAGCACCCAACCTGTTATTTATCAATGACACTGCAAATCCTGCTTTAGTCCCAGATGCAAAGCGGCTTCTTTTACCGGAGCTTTTGCAAATCACCTCCAAAAACTACATACCCAACGCAAGAAATTCAAAATCAAAATCAAAATCTAATCTTTTTTAAGTGCTTCCAGATACCATCATCCCAATCATGAAAATGAATTGATCCCATTAACAAGTTTGAATATCAAAACGTCAATCGATTTCGTAAGAGAAAAGAATCACATTCACCATAACCAAGAAAAGGGTTAGAGAAGAAGAGAGTTACCGGAGGGGGCTGTGAAGAGTTGACTTGAGAAGATTCCTCCGCCATCAGAACGATGAATTCGCCGGCAATAATCAATTGCGACTTCTATTTGAGTTCATACTTCAGAAGGCCATAACGGGTAAAAGCCAAAGGACGTTCCTGAACTTTTCATTTTGGTTCATTGTTGTCCTTGTACTTCAAGATCGTTCATTGGGGTTCTTCTACTTTGCAGAAAACATTCATTGAGGTCCCTTCCAACTCCTTCAATTAAAGCTAAACTCTTCAAACCTTCACTTCCTCATATCTAAGTTTCGAACTTGGATTTTGGTATTTCTTTGGCACAACGAAGAAAAACTCAACCTTGAACCTTAACAAAATTGCCTTAGATTTTGCATAATTTGCATTACCCGTTTGAGCATAATGCTCAATTGGGTCATCAAAATATGTGCTTTTATCTCACACTTTAGTGTAGGATAAACTTGTGATGATTTTCATATGAGTGTAATTTTAGTTACTTTCTACATGTAGTTTTGTATGCATTTTTTATGTAAACAATACATATTCTAAATCAATAAAACTTTAATATGTTAATTTTCGACTTTGTACAAAATAGAGGAAATTGAATAGCATTTTGACCTCATTATCAAAAAAGAAATTCCCTTTGTAATTCAAGCAGAAAGGGTGTGTAGCTTTTCAAGTAGATAGTAATGAAGCTTCATAAGATGTACAGGTTGAGGTGGAAGTGAAAACTCAAAAAACAATGTTAGATATTGCCTTTTGAGAGAGCAATATTGATGGAGTAAGTCCTTCTATTTATGTATTAGAAATATTAAATATGATGGATTGGAGTGAGTTGGGCAAAACTAAAATTTTCAGGCCTAGGGTTAGGGCTTGTGCCAACCTTGGGCCTTTAACATATTTGCCCCCTTGTACTATAATATTGAGCCAACAAGAACCCAAATAAACCCAATACATATGAGTATGTGATGCACCTAAATAATTATTTTATTGGGTTTATAAGTCTCTACATATATATTTCATTTATTTTCATTATATCTCGACAATAATAATATATAACCTGATCCTTACTCTATTCAAAATATTAAAGCAACTTCACTTCAAGTTTTTCTTTATTTTTTTAAGAAAAATATTGTTGCATAGAGATAATTAAAGCTTATACTCTAATCAATACTATAAATAAAAACTTCGCCAAGTTGATGCCTATTAATAAAAAAAAATCTTAATTTGGAAAAGAACAAAGCTTAAGTAAAAGTTTAGGTGTCCAAAAAATTTGAAGGGTGTAAGTTTAAAAGATAAATCTTGAGGGACTAAATAATTAAAAAGAAAGGTTTTGAAAGTGAAAAATGATTTAAGAACAACTTTTTAATGTTATTTTTTTGTACAACTTAATGTGTCAATAAAATGATTGACTCTTTTTATTCATTTATAACTTGTAATATTGAATGTATTTACTCATTTAATAACACATAAAAATTGTATAAAATGATAATACAAAAAGATTATCTATATATCACCGCATTTGAAAATTTCCTTAACATAATTTATCCTTGGATTTGAATCAAACCATACAATGTCAAGTACCTAATTTTCAATATTTATAAAATAAATTAATAATCATTTTTTCTTCTTTTCTGATTATTTTTTTTGATGCACTTCTTCTTTTCTGATTATTAAAAAAAAAAAAAAAACTTCCTCCAAATATTAACAGTAATGACACCATCATTCATGGAATCAATCTGCCCTACAATTCTCAGGCAAACAAAACCTATTAGAGAAATTGCTTTTCTTTTCCTCCAT
>BPVZ01000087.1:318378-330179 GCA_020521535.1 Rubroshorea leprosula
ATTCAAGGTAAAATCTATCTTACAAAAGCATGATTTATTTCTAAAATCTATATCAATCTCGAAATGGCTAGCCTTCTAACTCGTCACTTCTCGTGGTTTCCCCGTCCTCGGTTTTGCTTCCTGAAATAGTGGACAAGGAAAAACTATGAGATAAATTCAGTAAGTAAATATGGAGTGCCCTTATTAAACTTATAGCATGCCAACAAGTGTAATCACGAAAAACGGATACACTACGGGAACAAAATAGACGTCTCCTTTATAGGTTACGGCCAGTGTTATAAACCTCCCACTGACAAGCACACGATTTACTAGTGTATAATCCCACTAGCAGGATAACAGAAACGAACCGGTTTTATCAGTAACATGTCGACATGTGTTAGCATTTATAAACCTCCCACTAGCGGGCACACGAATAACATGACCATATCGGAGACAAAACAGGCAGAAGTTAACAGAAAAATCATAATTCACCAATCACTTTCAAATCATCAGGACGATCAATTAAATTTCAAGTAGGCATGCTTAATTTAATGAAAAGCATAAAAATTTCACTTTAAATCAGTCATACTTACTTTTGTATAAAACGGGTTTAGTCCCGCCACCACTTCAAAAACAAATCAAAACATGCTTTTAAAAATTGTACGGGTATTACCATAAATTTACTTACCTCACTCGCATAAAACCGAAGACTCGATCTCAGTGCTAAACTGACAGAACGATCAGGAACCTAATCAAAATATCCAAGAATTAATTCTATAAACAATTTCATTGACCGGATTGTGTATATATATATTTATATACACAAATACATATATAAATGGTTTCCCAATCTCATGGATAAAACAATAGGGAACACGGCTTTTATTTCAATTCCAATTTTTTTCAAGAAATGGAAGGGTGGCGGTGGCTGGGAATTTTCAGGCTGCAGGGGAGAAACAAATGAGCAGAAACACGAAATGGCTGGAGAAGAAGAAAGAAGAAAAAGAAAAGCAGCCGACCATTCTAGATTTTCCTCCTATAAGTCCCTGAACTTTGAAACCTTTGGCTATTAAGTCCCAAAACCATATTTCCTCTCACAAAGGTCCTCACTTAATGCTAAAATATCACAAAATTTTGGGGTATTACATTCACCCCTCCTAAAAAGGAGTTTTGTTCCCAAAACTCAAATTGGGGATCATCTAGACTAGTGAATGGCTTCACACAAGCCAAGGCAAAACAAATGCCTCACCAACTCTTTAGGAACAGAACATAGCCTACTTACACTTCCGTTGCGTCACTCTGATATCAAACCACAACTAATCATAAAACCAGAACATTAACCACTTAACAAGGTTTACCATGAAACAACCTACTGGAGGCTGGGGTGATATGGGAAACACAAGGAATAGAAATAAATCCTGCCAAAGCTACAAAAGAACAATTGTGGGGTTACGCTATGAACCCAACACAAGACGAGTTGGCAAAGAATAGCATGGATTTAAAGATGAGTACAGCAAAACTTTGAACTCTATCAAAGATGGATAAGCATCCAATGGATATATTGATCATGAATGAATGAACAAGTGCATGGATGCCTTATAGATTCGGTTAAAACCCCGATTCAGTCCCTGAACTTTCATTTTTGAACTAAAAATACCCTCGAACTAAAAAAAGTACTAAAAAAATCCCTGAACTTCAATTTTTGGAACCATTTTAGTCCTTCCGTCGACGGAAGTGTCAGATGGCTCGTTAAGTTGCCACGAAATCAATTCTTGTCTTAAATCTTTAATGACGTGGAAAATAACTTATCCACCATGGCATTTTTTGTCCACGTTAGATTCCTGCCACTTCAATCCTTTCTCTTAAGTGGGGCCCACCTAAAGATATTTCTATATTCTCAAGGGTTTTGATTCAGAGTTAACTGAAGCTTTCTACCACTTTCTCACTTTCTCTTTTCTTTTTCTAGACTTTCTCTCGCCTTTTTCTCTTGTCTGCTAAACCCTAGATTTGGGTGTCTTGCTTTTATCTTCTTTAAACAAAATCAACAGTGAGAGATTGATGGAGGGTTCTTCGACACAAAGTGTGGATTCGATTGGATCTACAGATTACAAATGCGATTGTGGGTTGGCTGCTGTAATTCGAACCTCATTCACTTACCAAAACATGGGAATGAGGTTTCGTTGTTGTCCAAAGAAGACAGTAAGCTAACATTTTTCCATTTTTTTTTTTTTTGTTCTCTCTCTAGTTCTGCTGGTTTGTTTCTCAATAGGTTTAACACTATCTGGTATTAGGGACAATGCCCATATTTCCATTTCCTACCTGGTGAGGAAAGGATCGAGGGAAGAGCTAAGGAGTTGTTGCTAATTTTGAAGGATAAAGAATCGAGGAATCTAAAGGAGAAAGAAAATTTTCAAAAGGAAAATGATGAGTTAAAGTTGGAAAAGGAGAAAATAATTGAGGAAAATAAAGATTTGATGGAAGAGAATGCAAAATTGTTGCAGGAAAATGATCAACTGAAGAAGCAAAGTGGATTAATGGATAGGAAGATAAAGCATTTAGAGAAAAAAGTTAAGAAGGTGGAGATGAAGAGCTGTTGGGCAATCATGATCAGTCAAGTTGTTTGCTTAGCTTTTTTTTTTTTTTTTTATTCTCATTGCTGTGATTGTTGGTTTATTTTCTATGTTAGAAGTATAAGGGATTAGGTGTATTGATAATGCAATGTTAATGATGTGAGTCTAGTTGCATCTGGAATTTTTGCAATGTAATATATTCTGTGTTGTTAATGGCAAATTTCTAGGCATTTGAACTTTCTTCGCTTCTATAAGTCCTGTATAAATTATGGGCAAGTTAATGACACATTTATAGTTGTTTCTGGGCATTTCAACCTTATTGTCTAAGTCATGTGCAAATGCAAATTTCTGGGCATGTCCTAGCTAATTCTAAGTCATGTGCAAATTCGGGCCATTTGAACATTATTTTCTAACTCCTGTGCAGTAGAGCATGAAATTTATAAAATTCAACCAATAACATGTAATCATAGTAAGAGAACAAAAAACCCACTCTGTCCATTAACATATTATACCAAAAAATGCAAACTGAGTAGCACAATGTCCATTAAGCTACAAATTACACCATAATTTTCTAAAATGTTAACAAAATAACACAACAAACATGGAAAATACACCATCACTGCAAGCTTAATGGCATCAAAACCAAACTTCAACAATAAGTTCATTTTTCTGGAATAGTTCGCTCCTCAATTTTTCTTCACTTTTTGTTCCTAACAGCTTCCCTATCTTTCTTTCTCTGTTCTACTTGTACTGCCAGCTGCCTTGCAGTCACAAATTGAGCTCCACTTCCATATGTAGCGCTTGAACTCCCTTCACCCTGTAATGACTTTATTGATTAATGAAATTAACTTACAAGTTATATGAATATGAATTCTATCAACAAACCCACAGTAACACTAATCTTAGCTTAAAACATTTAATGAACCATAGTATTACTTAAAACAACAAAATGCAACATTAATCCTAAACTTTTAAACTTACCTTTTTCTTTTGCCTTTTTACAGGTAACTTCTCTCTTTTTTTATGTTGATGGGTATCCACTTGAGGTGAATTCTGGACAGGGGTTGAATCACTAACAGGAGTTGGATTCACAACTTGACTCAATGGAATTTGAGAGTCCTAAAAAATATAATATATAACATGTTAAAATAACAAACTATTAGATGGGCTTAAATGTAATATCTACCCTTGAACTCACTGCAATTTCATTATCAGCAGCATTATTTTGGGGATCTTCAAGGGGGACCTATTGTGGGCCTTCTGCAGTAGGAACTTGCTCTGCACATGCAGTGGCACTTTCTTGAACTCGGGCCTCCAACAATAAAAAAAGACCTCAAGTAAATCACATGTCACATTAAATATTCATTTAATATTTTGTATATATTAAACTGAAACTAACAGTTGTGGGTCCTGTTGCTTTGCATGTCCTTGAATTGTGGCCTCTTTGGAAACACTTTTGGCATGTCATTTTTCTCCCTTTTCTGCTCATGTTACACTGCCCTTCCCATTCTTCCAACACTCTCTTCCTTTTTGGCCTTCCTGGCATTTTTCTCATTGGAGGAGGCTGAATAGGTGGCATTCCAGTTGCTCTCCATTGATTCATCCCTTCAATTGCAGGCAATGCATACTCATAGGCAGCTTTAAACATATCCTTCCTATACCAATGTGATACAAAATCTTCCACTCTAAGCTTCTTGGCATTGATAGCCGTTATGGCGTGCCTACATGGGATTCCAGTGAGATCCCATTCTCTGCATGTACATTTTTTGTTATCTACATCAACCACATATACATCATGTCCATTTTCTTGAACTTCATAATGAGTACTTCCAGGCCAAAGCAATTTGCACCTCCTACTTCGACTTGTATTTGCAACAACTCTCTCCCATGTTCTTGGACCAAAATCATCTACAAACTTCTTATCTCCAAATTCCTGCCTAGCAATTGTTCTTTTCCCACAAAAAGACCTCAAATCTTGCTGTAGTGAAATAATAGCCTTATGCCTTGAATCCACCAACAATCCATTAAAAACTTCACACATGTTATTATCCACTACATCTGACTTTGTCTCTGTTTGGAAGAAAGCTCGACACCAGTGCTTTGGGTCTGTATTGAACATGGTTTCTCTTGCAGCAGGTTTCAACCGAGCTAACTCATCCATAGCTGTGTTGAACTCAACCATGGTTCTTGCCTTGACACATTTCCAGAAAGCCTTTTGCAATTCCTTGCCCTTGTGATGCTTTCTGAAATTGCTGTACTTGTGCCTAGCACAAAATCTGTGTTTAGCATGTGGCAGCAGATTTGCTACTGCATGAATGAGGCCCTACAACAGCCATGCAACGTAAAATTATTAATGATAGAATTGGTACTATTGTCCAAAGTAAGAAGACTAAATTAGTCATCTTAAACTAAGTACAAGGACTAAATTGGTCCTTTAAACAAATAACTTTCTTACCTTTTGTTGGTCAGATATAATGCAAAAGTTCTTTCCATCTCCCATCATTAAATCTTTTGCCAATTCTTCAAGAAACCATTCCCATGTCTCCCTCGTCTCAACTTCCACAACAGCCCATGCAATGGGAAACATTTGATCATTGGCATCTCTTCCAACAGCGATAAGCAATTCTCCTTTATGTGCACCTTTAAAAAATGCACCATCAACTCCTATTACATGTCTACATCCAGATACGAATCCTTTCTTTAATGCACTAAAACAGACGTACATCCTCAAGAAAACAGGATTCATATCTGCTGTTGGTCTAGCACATTCAAGCACAACATTTGCTTCAGGATCTTTTTACCTTCATTCATTTGCATAGTCAAATAACACTTTGTATTCAGCCTCACATTCCTTATTAAATGTCTTTTTCAACTTCATCTTTGTCTTCTTACATTGCACACGTGTAAACTCCACACCTAAATCATTCTTAATTTCAGTAAAAATGTCTTCTTTATTCAAACGTAGACTAGCTGCTCCTTTTGTCTTTACCAAATGCTGGGTAGCAATAGAAGACGTGCAAACTTTGTTGGTAACAATCACTATACATGTGTGATTAGGACTGAAGGTTTTTACCATCCAAGACTCAGTAGGTTTGTCAAATGCCAGTAGTATCCTCCACTTACAGTTCTAATCATTGCATACTGCCCTCATCCTTTGACTATCATTTTTTTTCCATGCAATCTCTCTCCCTTGTCTAATGCTCAATTGGTCCACAGCATTCTTGAATTGTTTCTTGTTCAGAAATATCATGCCAAGCACAATTTTTGGAATGCCATTAACTTCTTTAAACACTTTATGTCTAGCTTTCCTCCTCCTACCCATATGTTTCCTCATCCTCTTCATTACTTGTGGATATGTAACTCACTTCATCATCAAATTGTATTTCTCTAGCATCCTCATCATGGACTCCTGCATCTACATTACCTATAATATGAAATTAACACCAAATAAGAATAAAGCAAATTAACTCCACATAACATAAATGATATAATTTACTAGCACAATATAATACCTGCTGCTGTGGAACTAGAAGTAACCCCAGTTTGATTTGCTCTAAAATTCCTTAGAGTATCCCTTGCTAGAACAGTCTCATCATCATCATTATCAGACAACTCAGGGACATCTTTAAGGACATCTTCAAGGCCACCTTCAAACTGAGCTTCCTCAGCCTCTTCAACTCCATCAGTTTCTCCCCTAGCATCATTTTCAACCTCTTCTTCTTCGCAATTATTTCTTTCACCACTATCATTACCGACCTCATCCTCATTAATCCTACTCCCACTAGCATCAGTAAATACCCCATCAAGACCATCTTTATCACATCTGCCACCAATATCCTCAGGTTTCAAATGTTCACCAGGTGCTGGGAGCATCAAAACTTCCACAATTTCAGCAAAGTTGGGGATGTGAGACACATAAATATCAACCTTCCCATTCTCCTTCAACACATTTAACACTTCCCTAACTGTATTATTATTAACAATTTGCTTCAAACCATCATCTAGTGACTTGTTTGGCTCAAGATAAGAAATACTCTCCACTAACTCAACATCGTATCTACCAAATTTTACTTTTTCATAGAACTCCCACACAGTTAACAAATCAGGATTCACTTTCCATTTCTCACATTCCCCATCAACATATTGAAGGTTTCCATTGTTATCACGTTTAAAAGTACCACCCATATGTATCAGCATTGGTAGGAAATCGCCATTATTTTCTTCAATCTGTATTCAATTCATAACCATAGTTCAGTTCATTAATTATTTTATAATACAATAATATATATATTTCAATTCAACAGTGATAGAATCAGAGTTCAGTATATATAGACAACAAATGTGGGGACCAAAAGTAACTTCAAAACAAATATATAAACATCATAGATCCCAATGTCATCTATTTCACTCAATGTTACCCATATACTCGATCGACCTAACCCTTGTTTCAACATCCTCTGACATGAACAACGAAGACATTATAAGACAATCGAGAATCAAAAAATAGAACATACCGTATCCTCGATCTCCATGGACTCCAAATCTATAACTTCTGGAGTTACAAGTTCTGGTTCTTTGGGGTTCTTTTGCCTAGTATAATCGTCCATGTCAACCCAGCTTTCTAGACCAACTTGCAGAGATTTGATGGAGATTTATGCCTGAAGAAAGTTGCAGACTTTGTAGGTTTTTGCGTTTCAGATCAGAGAAGGAAGGAGAAGGAAAGAGAAATAGAAAGGAAGAAACTCTCAGCCTTCCCTCTGAATCAAAACCCTTGAGAATATAGAAATATCTTTAGGTGGGCCCCACTTAAGAGAAAGGGTTGAAGTGGCGGGAATCTGACGTGGACAAAAAATGCCATGGTGGATAAGTTATTTTCCACATCATTAAAGATTTAAGACAAGAATTGATTTCGTGGTAACTTAACGAGCCATCTGGCACTTCCGTCGGCGGAAGGACTAAAATGGTTCCAAAAATTGAAGTTCAGGGATTTTTTTAGTACTTTTTTTAGTTCGAGGGTATTTTTAGTTCAAAAATGAGTTTTAACCTATAGATTCTGCCACAAAAAGGTTAACCAATAAGCAAGGTCATGTTTAACAAAACAACTAGAATCAAGAGACAGATTTTAGCAATTAACAAAAGTTAAAAGCTAGACCCATCAAATGACATGTAAACTTTCCAGAATAGGATCAGAATGAAATCAGTGAAAAATATGAATGCTTGGAAGAATATTAGAACATAAGAGTGCAAGGTAGAATGCCTCAAAAATTCAACAACAAAACGGCATTCACCAAGAATCAAGATCAAATTTAACAAAGCAATCAAAATTGAGAGATAAGAGTTAACCATGAAACAAGCAATAGAATTCAAAGATTAGGCCCACAAAAGAGATTTCAATAATGACAATGAGAACAAGGATTCAAGAGCAGATATAATCAGGATGTCAAGATCTAGTACCTCAAGTACTAGAATTAATTAACAGAACAAAGCAATGGCTGGGATCAAGATGCTTAGAAGATTACTGTCTTCTAATTAAAGGGGCAAACAAAAATCAAAGCAGCCAAATAAAGGAACCATTTCTCTTGGAACAACACTCTAGGGCATCAGTGCTTAAAAGACTACCCCTTCATCTCATAGCCCATGGAGGCTAAGCAGATTTACAATCAAGTTATCCTAGTCAAGTCAAAGCTAAGACATCAAGAATACAGAGATTAACACTTGCAAGAGACAAGAATCAGGATGCCTTATATAGGTATTTTCTGATAATCGTCACCCCTCCTAAGAGGTGTCCATATGAACAAAAATCAAAATCAAGAAGATCAACAAGTATACTAAAACAAGAACTAGCAGAGTATGCAGAATTTGAGTAAGAGTGGTATATAGAATTTGAGCAAGAACCAATGTCAGAACAAGAATGGTTTTCAAGGACAATTCAAACTAGATTCCAAAAACCAAATATCAATTGATTTTCAAGAATAGATTCCAAGAACAATATAAGAATTAATTTCAGACAAGTATCGAGATAATGAGGATTTCAATAATCATTATCCATTTCTGGATTTCAGTTTCAAGAACAAGTACAAAGCAATTTCAAGAAGGATTCAAGACGGATTTTAGGAGTTTCAAGCAGTTCTAGGTATCAAGAATGTAAAGATTAGCAACAATAAAGAGTTTAACTTTATGACAGCTTGCCAATCTTCACAAAAATATGGCAATTTCAATTGAATTGATCATTGTTTTTGATTAACCAATATAGAAAAATGAGCTACATGAAAAGACCATGAAGCTCCAAATGGAAAAAGTGAAACTTCACTATAAGACTTTCAGAAAGATAATGAGCAACGAAATTACCAAATTATCCATCTCCTAAAACACATCTAGAAAACACACAACATTTGCTAAAATAGTCTTGAATCTCTTACAAAGTAGAGGGTTGCCCATCTTTCACTGGTCATGTGACAAACAGAACAAATGTCTCAACCAGCTATGCTGTAGAAACCAATAGGATCAATAACAAAAGATCTCTGCAACTCCCCAGATTTTACAATTGTGGCAAAAGAGCATACAAAAATTCTATTCAAGTAACAAATCTAAACAAGTGCGGATTATCAGAAAATGACCAAGTTTCAAAACAAGGTCTTAAGAACATGGCGGACAAGATTAATTTCATGAATCTACATAGGGTATGAAGGCAGGAAACAAGAATAATTAGATTAGCATCTCATCAAAATGGATTAGAAAATTCAGGCAACATGAATGAGAATCGTCCCTTATATAACCCCATCACTCATCTCACCACGGTTCTAAAATCCACTGGCCAGCCAAGTCCAAAACAAATCCTAGGTATTTAATTAAATCTAAGTTCTGATACCACTCAATCTGGAGGTGCTTAATTTAAATCTAAGCTCTTAATTTCAACCTAAACTCTGATACCACTAAATCTGGAGGTGCTTAATTTAATCTTAAACCCTTAATATACACCTAAGCCCTGATACCACTAAATTTCCAGATATCTAATTTAACCTAAACTCTGATACCACTAAATTTGTCACGCCCCAGAACCCAATCTGAGGTGTAACAAACGCCGTGCACTCGTGAGAGGGTCCCACAAATGCACAAGGCTCAGAACTTATCCAATCCACATCTGACAATCCAATAACTTAAATCAAATATCTCAATTTATTTCTATATCCAAAATGACTTACATCCAAGTAATTGATCTAATGACCGAAATCTGTTTTGATCTCATAAATTCAAGGTAAAATCTATCTTACAAAAGCATGATTTATTTCTAAAATCTATATCAATCTCAAAATGGCTAGCCTTCTAACTCGTCACTTCCCGTGGTTTCCCCGTCCTCGGTTTCGCTTCCTGAAATAATGGACAAGGAAAAACTATGAGATAAACTCAATAAGTAAATATGGAGTGCCCTTATTAAACTTATAGCATGCCAACAAGTGTAATCACGAAAAACGGATACAGTACAGGAACAAAATAGACATCTCCTCTATAGGTCACGGCTAGTGTTATAAACCTCCCACTGACAGGCACACGATTTATTAGTGTATAATCCCACTAGCAAGATAACAGAAACGAATCAATTCTATCAGTAACATGTCGATATGTGCTAGCGTTTATAAACCTCCCACTAGCGGGTACACGAATAACATGACCATATCGGAGACAAAACAGGCAGAAGTTAACAGAAAAATCATAATTCACCAATCACTTTCAAATCATCAGGACAATCAATTAAATTTCAAGTAGGCATGCTTAATTTAATGAAAAGCATAAAAATTTCACTTTAAATCAGTCATACTTACTTTTGTGTAAAACGGGTTTAGTCCCGCCACCACTTCAAAAACAAATCAAAACATGCTTTTAAAAACTGTACGGGCATTACCATAAATTTACTTACCTTACTCGCATAAAACCGAAGACTCGATCTCAGTGCTAAATTGACAGAACGATCAGGAACCTAATCAGAATATCCAAGAATTAATTCTATAAACTATTTCATTGACCGGATTGTGTATATATATATATATATATATATTTATATGCACAAATACATATATAAATGGTTTCCCAATCTCACGGATAAAACAATAGGGAACAAGGCTTTTATTTCAATTCCAATTTTTTTCAAGAAATGGAAGGGTGGCGGTGGTTGGGAATTTTCGGGCTGCAGGGGAGAAACAAATGAGCAGAAACACGAAATGGCTGGAGAAGAAGAAAGAAGAAAAAGAAAAAGAAAAGTAGCCGACCCTTCTAGATTTTCCTCCTATAAGTCCCTGAACTTCGAAACCTTTGGCTATTAAGTCCCAAAACCATATTTCCTCTCACAAAGGTCCTCACTTAATGCTAAAATATCACAAAATTTTGGGGTATTACACACTAAATACTTTATAATTTCAATTACAAACATTTAAATTAAGAAAAAAAAAGTTATAAATAATAATAAATTGATTAATAATAAAAATATTAAACGTAAAATATTTAAATTTCTTGAAAAATAAAGTTTTAATTTTATAATCATCTTAAAACATTATTAAGTAGTTTAATCCATTTTTTTAATGATGAAATTGCTCTTCCAAGAACATCTTTCACTAAGTTATTATGTTTATATCCTAAAATCATATCTTTTAATATTTTTAGTTGCATTATCATTTCATTCATAATACTTGGGTAATTGTTAATATCAAAAAAATAATAATAATAAGACTTGGGTAATTAGATCAAACTTATCATAATTTCTTCTTTTTTCTCTAGAAATTAGGGAGTACGAATTAATGGAAGGAGTTATCAATAGGAAAATTAATTAAGGATGATAAGTATAATATTTAAAAATAATAATAAAAAACAAAACAAACAGGTCAACCCGTCAACCCACGGGTTGACCCTAACCCGACCCATGACCCGTACGGGTTGATAATACGGGTTATATATAGGTTGCGGGTTGAGATATGTAGACCCTAATCCGTTTTTTAAGGCTTGGGTTAGGGTCGAGTTGACGGGTCGGGTGAATTTTTGCCAGGTCTAATCACTAACTTGTAACATGTTATGACTTAGGGTGTATTTGGAATTGTTGTGAAGTATTATGACTGTAGTTGTGGTTATGCTTAGCTGTGGTTGTGGCTGAAAGTTATTTTGATATTTGATTATTTATTTTTAAAAAATATTATAGATGAAATATAATAGATTTTATTAATTATTAATTAAAATTTTAAAAATATTGTAAGATATATAATTATT
>BPVZ01000087.1:363686-379469 GCA_020521535.1 Rubroshorea leprosula
AAAATACCCTTGAATTGAAGGATACTTAATGTAAAATTAACGTGAAAAGCCCTCCAATGTGAGGAGAAGCTATGGACAAGAAGAAAAACCTACGATTAAGAAATTAGAAGCCCAATTTCAATATCTTCTAGTAACTAAGGTTGTCAATATTGTGTTAACATATGTATATATTTTGCTATTAAAATAGTATATACCAAATATTAGAATTTATGTGTACTATTTCAGATTTATTGTTATAAATATATATTTTTATATAAATTAAATATATAATTTTAAAATTATATTTAATAAGCATAAGAAAAATTAATACTAACAAAAATTAATTCTTTAGAAATTAAAAACATATTCAAAATAAAAAAATTCATGAAATGTTCTTAGAATTTCTTTTTTTTAGACAATAAAGATATTATTAAAGAGAAATAGTATATCAACATATTCTACATTTATTTATGAAGATTTATAAATTTATCTAAGTCTATCCCAACTAAAAAAAATTCAACATTTATTTAGATTTGCAATGTATTCTTTTAAGCCTAAACCAAACTAAGAAGTATCTTACCCATTTGGTAAAATAATAATAATAATAATAATAATAATAATAATTTGAGATTTGATTTATAATTTATGTATGTATATTGAAAAATAAAGAAATTTTGTTGACAAAATAGGTAAATTGATAAATGTGCTTTTTTAAGAGATAAACATGTTTCTACAACATTTTTTGATAAATGGTATTTTATTTTTGTTTTTGGTTTTATTTTTAAAAAAATTCAAATAGAAAAAAGAAAAAAGAAAAGAAAAGGATTATACAGCTGGCAACATTTTAGCATATCAATTAATATGCTGAAATTTGATTGAACACTCAAATTTGATCAAAACGAAATCTAATCTTATACCATTTTAGATTAAATATAAAATTGGTATGTATAGGCTAGGAAACAGTATTGAAAACCTTGCAAATAACTCCTAATTTCTCCCAATAACCCTACCTTTATCTTTCGTAATGAATTTTTCTCTTACATGCTTACAAACTCTTAATAACCTTTAAAACACTCTCATAAAGTATTCATGGTTTCAAAGCCCTTCTTAACACTATTTAAGTTTAAAATTCTCAACATCTCGATAATTAAAGAAAAAGAAAGTGACGCTCATCACCACATAAAGGTTGGATTAATCCACACATATCTCTTGGTGTTTCCCACTCCTTAATAACCAAAGAGAATTAAGGCTCTCTCACATTAGCACATAGGAGTTGGATTAATTCACACACCCCTTGAAATTTCTCATTTTGTTAAGTTTTTAATAACAGTATACTCTATCTAGTTGGATTTAGTTGTCTCATTTTATTTATTCATAATTATTAAAAAAAATTCATTTATTATAATAAATATGACTTATTTTTTCATTTTCACACTTACTTATAATTAAAAAAAATTCTATGCTTTTCTACCTCTTTTAAGATAAAGGTAAAATTGAAATATTAGCGTTAAATATGTAACTAAAATAAAAAATAAGACAATTAAATTAGATCACTCCTATTTAAAAGTTAAGACAATTAATCTATTAAAAAAGAGTATTTATATTAGGTTAGAAGTACTAGAGTTCGGTTTCAAGTGGAGTACTGATTTCACTTAAATTTTAAGTTCCCAAATAAAAGGAGACAATCTCCACTCATTAACAAATTCTCAGTCAAATTGACCGTCTAACTTGAGGTTCCAAAATTTATTGGCAGGTTATGAAAACTAGCAACATTCTACCCTTTCTTTTTTTCTTTTTTTTTTTTCAAACAAGGTTACAATTTTGGAATGGAGGAATCAAACTCTAACCTTTAGATTAGAGGATGCACCTTACAAGTAGACATTATAACCGTTTAACCGTGAAGTCCAAGTGCTTCTTCCCCTTCCTTTTTAATTGAAAAACTTCAAAATTTCACTTGAATTGAGGCAGAATCGTTGGTCATTGTAGAAGCCATCTTCTAACATCATCTCCTTAATAAAGACGTTCAGTAAACTTTACGCATATAATCATCAATAAGGCACCAAATCCAAATGTGTATACGAGATGAACCCTTTAAGTTGCTCATCCATTTTTCCATTTGTCTTCCCCTTACTGAAAAAGTTGTGTACGCCCATTTGACCTGTGAATTCAACTGTTCAAATATAATTCGACGTTATCTCTTTGATTGAGAAATTGACAAAGACTAATGGTAAAGCAACAAACAAATTGAGTAAGATGGGGGTGGGTGAGCTGTGGGCATCATGGTCACATCCATCGGTACCATCTGCCTTGTGTAGTACTAGATTCTACGAGTGTGTTCTTAAGGTTTGTTTGATTTAGATTAGTTTTATTTTTTATTTTATTAAAGAAAAGTATTATATAAAAAATTTGTACTTGTGGCATTAAACCGGATGCGAATGGACTAATGACTTTAACCTCCTTTTTAAGGATTCAAGTTGTAATTAAGTTTTATTGCAACTATTTTTTCTAATTTTTCAATTCTTACAGTTAACAAAAAAAAGTATTATACAAAAAAATTAATAAATTTTAGAATAAAATTTTATTAATATTTTTGGGTTCTAACAATGTTTTTAACTCTAGGTAAGGGGGATATACCCTTTTCTTAAATGGTTCCAGAGCTCTATCTCACCAAAAATTTATCATCACTTTTTTTTAATAGGGATAGTTGACTCTAATAATTTGAATAGTTGTTTTAGTTCACCGGCTAAAATAGTTTAATAACATACTCAAGTTAAATTTAAATTTTTTTTGAAAAATATTATATGTTAAAAAATGGATAAATTTTGTAATAAATTTTTGTTGGAATTGTTAATATATGTTTAGTGAGAAGATGGATATTTAAAATGTTAGAGAAAAGGTTTCAAGTGGATTTCATATTGAGAAAGTTGTGAGGAAACATTTTTTCTTTTAAAAATATGAAAAGAAAAACTTTTTATTAAGAATTAGTTTAAGAATAAATGTTAAAAATATCAACTTTATTCTTTATTTTGAATAATATTTAGATGCAAAGATATTACATTGTCATTTTTTAGTAAACTTTGAGTCCTAAATCAAGGGGAATTTTTTTCCATACCACACATTCTAAAGATATGTTTGGTTAGAAACTAATTTTATTAGAAAAGTAGTTAAAAGAGTGCTACATTAAAAGTTAGTGAATTATGTAATGAAATTTTTTTAAAATTTTTATTGAAATTATAAATATTTTTGTATTTGATAAGAAATTAATATAAGAAAAATTAGTAAAAAAATATTAAATGAGTTCTACGTTAGGAAAGGTTTTCTTTTTTAAAAGAAAAGGTTAACTATGAGGAATTTTATCAAGAAAAATAGACTCAAAATATTATTTTTATACCCCCTTTATTGTAGTTTTAAAATGTAAAAATATAAAAATAATCTTTAAAAAATCTAAGGGGGGAAATTGTTAGGGGTAAACTTTCCTAAGCAAAATTTCAAAAGGAGGGAGATTAGTCCCAATTAATATCTGGTTAAACCTCTAATTCGATCTCTTAACTATTATACATAAGTTGATCTTTAAATTAAAAAAATCTTTAATTTGATCCTTAAAATATCTAAATGTGGCTCCAAGTTGCTCTCTTTATTAAAAAAATTGCTATTGTGTCCATTACTTAATGGTCATGCATCATATTAGTAATGGATACATTAGTTTTTTTAATAAAAGAACCAATTTAAAGTCAAATTTAAAAATTTTAGGGACCAAATCAAAGTTTTTTTAATTTATAGACCAATTTAAGAGTTCATATAATAGTTAAGGGATCAAATTAGAAATTTAACCTTAATATTTTGAAAATCTGTTTACTTTCGACCAGGACCACTCCTTCACCAGTGGTCCATTTTGTGAGGGATTGGATTGGGTTCGAGATTTTTGTTTCCCATTATTTATTTTTTTTGTAAGGTAGCTCATTGAAAATTTTAGTTCATTATAATCATATTAATCTTAAAATTATTGTTTTGTATTAGTAATTATAGATGTACAATTTTAAAAAAATAATTATTAAATATTAACATAATTTTTGTGAAAAAAATCACTCAACACTACATAACAATTTTATATATAACCTTAGTTGTAGAATCAAAATTTAATCATGCCCCAACTCCAAGTTTAATAAGAGGAAATTTAAAATGAGAAGGTTATTTTTGATTCTATAAGCAGTTATGAGATGTAAAATAGTACAAATAAAATTTAAGGATTTTATAAGATAGCTTTGTGATGAGTTTGGCAATACTCCACCTCTCCATCACTAAGGTGTTTTTTCTTTTTCTTTTTTTTTTTTTTAATTTGTCTTTCTTTTTCTTTTTAATAAAATAGGTAAGTTGTTAGGTATGCTCTTAAAATCATTTTAAAAAAATTGATTTTAAAATGCATAAAAATTGATTTAGAGAGACATCTTAGTAGTAAATATCAAATAAATAAATAAATAAAATAAGGTAGTTCAACTTGTGAGAAGAGGAGGTGAATAGGAAAATTATACAAGTTCAAACTTTCTTTAATAAGTGAGGAAGTTTTTTAAATTTAGAACTTTGGTTAATTGACCCAAAAGCGTTTCTTTACTCGACCACTAAATTATGATATATATATTTTTTATGTGAAATACCTTATAGATTACATTCATTTTCATAGAAAATATAAAATAAATAAGCAAATTAAACATGAATTCACACAATAAATGAGACATAGGATGGAATTACCGGCAAAATTGTTACGCACAATTTATTAATTTTAACTCTGAAAATATTAGAGGTGAATAATGTATATTTTGTACTGTTTTTGAATTTTTTTTAATTATAAAATTTCAGTCCTGAGTGTTTGTTTTTAAGACAAAAATCTCATAATCAATTATATATAAGAAGATAACTTCTCTCTTTTTCAATCTCTCCCTTTTTGTATCCTTTTTCATTAATTTTAAAATTTAAATTTTAAACCTTTACCATAAAACACAAATCATTAATCTGGAACAAATTTAGAGAAGAACATTAGCCTTTGTTCAGTATGGTTAGTGGCTTTTGCTTTTTGGGACAATTATCTAATTAAATCAATAGTAATATTCTTTCAATAAAAATAAAAAATTGTAAATTTAAATTATAATACACATAAATAATTAAAAGATAAAAAAAAAGAAAAAAAAAAGAAAGAAGAAAACCTCACATTATGCCATAAACCAATTCATGCATCAAGGACTACGGGAGAAGGACAGACAACGACAGAAGCTGAAGGTGTCAATGCACCTAACTTCTTGAGAGGTAGGCAAATGCCTGAGAAGATTGAGATTGATTGCAGCTTGCACCGGCAGTTCCTGGACATATTCTTGGGCAGTTTTGTTTGCAAAGTAGTTATATTTTATCACTTAATATTGTAAATAGATTTAAAGTAGTCCTTGTACTTTATATTTATAATATTTGATTTGTTGATAAAAAATATATAAAAAGATTAGTTTTTATTTTCATAAATTTTGTAACTACAAAAAAAGCAAAAGCAAAACTAAAAATTAAAAATTAATAAATTGTTTAAGATGAGTTTTAATACTAATAACAAAAATTATAAATTATTTAGTAATATTAAAATTATTTTTGTTCTTATTTCTTTAATAATCATAATAATATAATATAAAAAGACATGAAAGTAAAACAAAAATTTATGTAGAATTATAAAATTTATAAAAATCAAAATTAAAAATAAAAAACTACACCTATACTAAACACAGTGTTAGTAAATATTTGGTGAAAGAGCTTGGTAAATATTAGGAGAAAGAGCTTTCTGTCCTCATTTTCACTGCATCTACCTCCTTTTACATTAAGGAGGGTGAGGCTAGACTTTGAATAGGCCAAGATAAAAAGATGATCATAGGAGATTGGGAAGAACCCTTTTCACTATTGTTTCTCCAACACTCTCCTTCATCTCCACATCATATCATTATTGTGTCTCGATTACAAGATCAAATAAAAATAATAATTAATAAACTTATTAAGAGATATCGATAAGAAAATATCATCGAAATAAGTGTGAAAAGTTTACTTATTTTAAGGCAATTCCTATTTCTACGGAGATTAGATCAACCAGTATAGTTGAGATAAATATAGCATATTGCCCCTAAGATGCTACAGTTTTATAATAACACTTTATGAATCTGTACTATCCATAGAGTCATCTAACTTAAAACATTCTTCTCTATCCAAAAATATTTTGAAAATAGAGTACGGTAAGAAAGTAGAAGAATGTGGAGGAAATTCTTTTTTTGAGCAAATAGACATATCCTATTTATAGGACTCATGATCTTGTAATTCCCATTTGTAAGTTAATGATAAGAATAAATTGAGCAATTGTTATAAAATAATGTGCTATTAAATAAGATAATTAATATACAACGGCTAGTTTAATCAAATTCTTAATGAGATAATAAATTTAATTTATAAAATATATTATTTTATTTTTTATTAAAATATTTAAGTTCCAACATTCACTGAATCTATGTCCTTTTACAAAATTTCCATGTACATCTGAAGATTGAAACATAAAATTTTTAACTTGGAAGGCTCATGTTCTATTAAGTATATATAACCAATAAAAAAAAAATGTATAATCAATTAGCCAAAAAAAATTGTGAACTAAATTGAAACTTATTATTAAGAAGTTAAAGGACCAATACAGTAATAGTTTTGTTAATTGAGTTCCATAATTTGCCGGTTGAATTCAATAATAAATCTATATTCAGTATATTAAAATTATTAAAATATTATTATTAAATTATCACATAAAAATTTTTATTTAGAATAATTTGGCAAATTTATGGTATGAAATGTACTTTTTTAATTTAAACTAAAAAAATTTTGTTTATTTCTTTAAACAAAATAAGTTTTTAAGTCCAAACTATAAAAAGAGTGTGTACAATCAGAGTTATTAAAATACTTTGATAAAAAATTTAAATAATTTCATAGTCAGACTGCTTCTATTATAATGAGGTCATTTTGTGTGAAGGTGAAGTTGGGCCTTTCAATGTCATAAGAACCTAAAGCTTGGATTCTTGTGCATATAGGGCCCTTGCAGCTACCTTTTACTTCAACTAAAGCAGGCCGACTACTATGGGCCTAATGAGACTGCCGGTTTAAGTAAGGGAGAATATTTTCTCATAAAGTTATGTATGAGTTGTATTTAATATTTGAATTAAAAATTTTTAAATATAATTTTGTAGATTTAATATTTAGCTAAATATTTGAAAACTTATATTTGAAACTCAACTCAATAAGTACTGGATAACTTATAGGTATATTCTTATATGTTTGACTTAAGAAAATGATTTGCTTTATATGATTTTTTTTTTTTTTGTGCATGTGTTATGTGTTTAGTTTGAAATTTGTTATTTATATGAGCTGCTATTTTTGCATATAAGATATGTTTGGCTTAGAGGGATTATTTAACTTTTATTTTTTCTTTTAAAAATTATTGTAATTGTATAGACATTAACTATAATAAGGTAAAATAAAATTTTAATTATATAAATATAGGTAATAGTCCAATTAAATAAGTTGATTAAACATATTAGATAAATAATTCTAAATAGTTATATTTGTTAGTTGACTAGTTGACTAAATACTTACGGATATGCTATTTTCATATTTATTACTTAGCTAAATTTTTTATAGTTACGGTGTGGTATTTACCAAAATAGATGATGTACTTGCAGGTAACACATGTATCTGTATCCAATGCTTGCCACTAGGCAGAGGGGATAATATTGGATCCAAATTGATTAATTCAACCAAAGCTGATTCAATCTAATTAAAATCTAATATGACCACATCAATTTTGATTATAAAATTTTAAAACTAATATAATTAATTTAATTTATAATTTTACAAATAACTTAATTAAATAATATAATACTTTTGCTCTTTTTATTTTTTAGTAAATATTTTTTTATTTGCGTCGCATAGCATTGAGTTCTTTTGTTGGATCCTGGGCTGAAGTATCCAGATAACTGTGCTCTTGTGAATTCAACTCGATGAGGCAAGCCTGGCACCACAAAAGGCTCCGTTTCAGTTACATGCTTGTAGACCTCAGATTTGTGTAAGTTGTAATTACACAGCAGAGTGAAGCAACTCATCCCATCAAATAATATCCTCGGAATCGTGAACTGGGACGCAGTACTAGCTGCCCATGATATGAATTTATCAGAGACTATGCAGCTTGGAGGTGGTCTCATCTCCATCAAGGACTTCTCAAAGGGCTGCTGCAACATGCTTATTGCAGTGACGAAATTGCCTAACATGTCCATGGAGAGCATACTGTCGATATTTTCACAGCCTTTGGGCAGTCCAGCCTCAGAAGGAAATTCGAGTTGCAGAAATCTGATAGGTAGCCCTGAACTGGTGGCACGATTGACTACAGAAGCAAATCTAGCAGCGTTTTGGGGTGTTGTAGCTATGGTGACTGTCACATCTCTTTGTGCTTGTAATCTAGCTATATCAATTATGGGGATAATATGGCCTGGAGCCATCAAGGGAATGAACACAAAGTGGGGTTCGTAGGTTTGTGAAGCCATTGCAGTGGGACTTCTTGGGCAGACTTTACATGAAAGTAGAATGGAGATCACTCTTTTTTTTCTTTTCTTTTTTTTTTTCTTTTTTTAACAAGAAAAATATAAATTAAAAATCAATATCTGCTAAAGTCATGATTCGAACTAAAAAAAGTAAGTGAACCCCATCTATTACTTATAAAGTAACGTGACTCATTCACTACTCATAAAATAACGTGATACATGCCTTGTATCACGTGCAAAATTAAAAATGGGGATCACTTTAAATAAATACGGTAATTACCTTTTTGTTTACAGTTCGTTCTCCGTGCCTCATTTGCTTTGCTTTTAATATTGTATTACTTTGTAACGTAAGTGCATACGTAGGCATGCTGGCAATGACAAATAGCTTTTGGACCACACGGATTTATGCTAAGTTGGTTCTGTTCCATGAGTGGCTTTTGGACCACATGGGTTTGTGCTATTTTATTGAACTCCATGATGATTTATGATTTCTTAAGATATAATTAAACCCCTTGATGAATTATGGGAAGAATGTGATTTTTAATTGATTTTACATATTTTTCGTTCTTAATGAAAAAGACTTGAATGCATAAGAATAGCAGTTTCTGAACTTAAGTGTAAATCTTTTAAAAGCTGAGGGTTTACACCGCAAGCAGGAAAGTCATAATCAGGGACCTAAATGAATGAATTCAAAGCTATAGAATAAAAGTACTATTATGTAGAAGCCAGAGGACCAGATCTGAAATTTTATTATTAATGAAATTACAAAAAGATTCTAAACCCCACTTGTTTGGTACAATAATTAAGAGGTAACAATTAATTAATTAATTTATTTTTAATTAATTTCATTAATTAATTTATTTAAATTATTTAAATATAATTAAAATTAATTAATTTTAATTTTTAAAATTTAATTAATCTATATTATTTGTAAAATAATATTTAATTTTTATCATTATATTTTTTTTATTAACCTCTTAATATTCAGTAATCATATTAGATTACAACTAATTTAAAATCCAACTGTGTCGGACCCTATAAAGAGGAAAGCTCTCCATCACATATTTTTCTATTCACTCAAACTTAAAATTTTATTTAAGAGATGTCAAGTTCCTCTCATTCTGAACATATCGTTAATATTTTTATTATTATATTACTTTAAGCCTCCAATAACCCTTCGTAACTAGCTTAGCGGCAATGTTCTGATCTATTATGGCATTTAACATTTGATGTTGGATATTTTGCATTGAAGTACAGAAGTTCTGAAAAGATTTTTTATATTGGTCTCTGATGATGGAAATTGATTGCCATGAAAATGATTTATTCTTACCTTACACTATTAATTAAGAAAACAACAAAACAAAATTACTAAAAAAAAAAAAATGCAAATTGAACAGCTAACATTTTTCAGATGTTGTAGTTGGAATGCCTGAGGATTGTTGTATGACATCTTCAACTAACAGGGAAATGTTGAATTAAGATGATCCAAATTTCTTATTGATTTATTTTAATTCTCGTCTTCCAGTGTCTTCTTTATCATGTCTGCAAAGGTCTTCTGTTACATGAAGACAGGGTTTAAGTTCTTGTCCCTGTTCACAGCTGACTATGGTTGTCTTGTTGAACTATGTCTTGGATTAGTAGCGTAATGTTGAGGTAAGAAGACCCTCCTTCTTCTACTGCTTTTTCTGCTATGGCTGCAAACTTCCGAGCTCTTTCTCTTCTCTGTTTTCCTTCTTCTCCGTCATCCATTAACTTTTCTATAGCTTTCTTGATATCTTCTTTCTTCACCAAGACCCCAGATTTCTCTTCTTCCCCCAGGTGTGTAACTACGGGTATGCCCACCCTTACTCCAATATCCAGAACTTGCACGATCAACTTCTCATTGTAAAATTGCTCTGCAAACATTGGCCAAGTCGCCATTGGAACACCCGCGCATATCCCTTCAAGTATTGAATTCCAGCCACAATGTGTTAAGAATCCTCCGATGGCAGGGTGTGATAGGATTAGTACTTGTGGTGCCCAGCCCCTTATTATGAGCCCTCTTCCTTTTAGTCTTTCTTCAAATCTGTATTCAATTAGCCATTTTTCTATTTCTTCTGATTTGCAGGCTCCTCTGATGACCCAGATGAATGCCTTGGTTGATGATGCTTCCAATGCTAGGCCAAGCTCAATCAACTGTCCTGGGATCAGGCGATTGATGCTTCCGAAGCAGACGTAAACAACAGAGCTTGGTGTCTGTGAATCCAGCCATTTCAAGCACTGGTTTTCATCTATAGCAGCAGCTCTATTACCTCTCTCAGCCTTATCTGAGCTCTCCCTGTTGCATAATGAAACAGGGCCAATGCACCAGACCTTATGACCAGTGCCCTCTCTATATCCTTTGACATACTTCCGTTCCAGTTCCTCGAAGGTATTAACTAGCACCCCGTATGCTCCTTTCTCAGCTGTTCTAGAGTGTTTTCGAAATGGTGCAAATGGGTTGTTGATTCCTGGATTGAATGCTCCAGGCAACTGTGCTTTTGTGAATTCAACCTGATCTGGTAAGCCTGGCACTACAAAAGGCTCAAATTCAGATACATGCTTATAGATCTCAGATTTGTGTATGGTGTGGTTACACAAGAGAGTGAAGCAGTTCATCCCATCAAATAATATCCTCGGAATCCTAAACTTCGAGGCAGTATCAGCTATCCATGGTATGGCTCTATCAGAGACTATACAGCTGGGAGAAGGTTTCATCTCCTGCAAAGACTTCTCAAAGGGCTGCTGGATCATTGTTATTGCAGTGAACAAATTGCCTAACATGTCTATGGAGGGTAAACTATCAACACTTTCACACCCTTTGGGCAAACCAGATTCAAAAGAAGGGAATTCAATTTGTAGGAATTTGATAGGCAGCCCTGAATTGGTGTCACGATTGATGATAGAATCGAATCGAGTGACATTTTTGGGTGTTGTAGCTATGGTTACAGTCACATTTCTCTGTGCCAACAACCTAGCTATATCAATCATGGGGATAATATGGCCTGGAGTCATGAAGGGTATGAGTACAAAATGGGGTTCGAAGGTTTGTGAAGCCATTGCTTGGGGAATTCTTGGGGGCAAACCTCACAGAGAAGCAGAATAGATTCTGTCTGGATTAATATGGTAGTGCCTTTTTTGTTTCTTTATGCTGTTTCTTTGTCATGACTAGTTTCATTTTTCCTTTGTATTGTTTTGTAACGTAAGAGCATACATAATAATGTTGTCTTTTTTTAAGGCATAAGTGTCCGTGACTCAATGTGGAGTTGATTGTCTGAATCTGGTCTGCTTCAACTTCATTTTTGGATAAGATGCAGGTCAATCTTTGGTACCTTAAAAATGCTAATGAAGGGATGAATTTCAAATATCTAATAGATTGTGCTGGTGGATCTATTATTATATATTGTCGTTGATTGAGAATGGAGTTTTTGCACTTAAGTAGGAAAGCTCTGGGAAATTTATGATGAGGCAGAATTTCCAACTCTATTGATTACTTTAGTTTTCTAGGCTTCCTTTGAAAGGCTTCTCTTTCAAAGTGGCTTGTTAGTATAAATGTGTTTTTGTTTGACTTGTACAGCAGGACTAAAGGAAGTTCACTGCATCTGTTTTGCTGTTGACTAGAAGCTAAAGGTGAGCTTCTTTTTCTATACATTATGTCAAGACATTATAGTATTTTAATAGAAGCAAATGAAGACTTTGGTTATCTTAGAAAGGCAAATAGATGGAAAGTTCATACTCAACTGAAATAAAACTGAACAATGTTTCGAATTATTAATATTGATGCAATGGTCCCCATAATTTGGTGGAGTGTAGTCTTTTTTTTGGGTAAAATTTCAATTTTTACCACGGATGCAATAGAATACAGTAAGCAGCACTTGCTCTTAAGGCTGCTACCAATTTTTGTACAAATTTTGAAATGGCATGCAAAAGGACAGCTACTCTAGCAAAATTCATATATTCTGCATTTTCTTGGACATGGGGAAGGCCATTTCCTTAGCAAATGAAATATAGTCTTAACAAATGAAATATAGTCTTAACTAGAAGGGAGAAGATAAAAGCAAGTACCTTGCTGTTTCTTTCCAATTAGAGTTGTCTCACATGGATATGAGTTTTCATGTCTCTGTATCTTTGCTGCTAACTTGTTGCACATCTTTGATAAGCTTGATGATATTGAGGTAAGAAGATCCTCCTTCTTCTACTGCTTTCTTTGCCATCTCCTGGAGTTCCCTTGCTCTCTTTCTCCTCTTTTCTCCTTCTTTTCCTCTACACATTACCAGATTTATAGCTTTTGTAATCTCCTCCCTCTTCAACATCACCCCATATTTGTCTTCATCACCCCACTTTATGGCAATTTCTGCTCCAATCCTCTCTCCAATTTTTAGTAATTGCACCACATGCTTCTCATTGAAAAACTGTTCTGCCAACAAAGGCCATGTTATCATTGGAACACCAGCACACACCCCTTCTATTACTGAATTCCAGCCACAATGTGTCAAGAATCCTCCTATTGCAGGATGAGATAGTAATAAGACTTGTGGTGCCCAGCCCCGGATTAAGAAGCCTCTCCCTTTGGTTCTCTCCTCAAACCCTTCCTTGGATGTCCATTTCTCAAACTCCTTTGATTCATACCCTTCTCTTATAACCCAAATGAATGGCCTGCTTGATGCTTCTAATCCCAAGGCAAGTTCTATTAGCTGTGTAGCCACAAGACAATTGAGTGTTCCAAGACAAGCATAAATTACAGAGTTTGTTGGCCATGAATCAAGCCACCTTAAATACTGGGTTTCATCACAGGTGACTCTGTTTCCTCTTTGAGCCTTGTCTAGGTCCGCCTTGTTGCATAGTGATAGAGGGCCAATACACCAAATCTTGTGTCCCTTTCTCTTTCTGTATTCTTCAACATATCCCCATTCCAACTCTTCAAAAGAATTAACCACCAAACCGAGTGTTGTCATTTCTGCTGCTGTCATTTGCTCATTCTTTTCTTTCAGAACCACTGAACCTGGATTGAAGTTAGGGGGTAGCTGAGCTTTAGTGAATTCAATCCTATTTGGCAGACCAGGCACAACAAAGGGGTCTGAGTCATTGCAGACCTTTTCATGAATCTTGGAAGTGTCTATCGAGTGCGAGCACATGGCTGCAAAACAACTGGTCCCATCAAAACCAAGCCTTGGAATGCTGAACTTCTGAGCAACACTAGCTGTCCATGGAAGATGTCTATCTGAAATAATACAACTTGGTCTTGGCTGTGTCTCTTCCATGAACTGTTCTATTGGTTGTTGCAACATGCTAGCTGCATGCAGGAAATTCCTGGACAACTGCCGTGGGAGATCTTCTATATTCTCACAACCCCCTGGCAAGCCAGCCTCAGCGCATGGAAATCGGAGTTGGAGAACTTGGATTGGGATCCCAGATTCAGCATCACGGTCGATTATCCTCTTGAATTTGTAGGCATTAAGAGGGGTGGTGACAATGGTGATTCTCACACCATTTCTTGCCAGTAACCTGCCCATGTCTACCATAGGAATCAGGTGACCAGGGCACATAAGGGGTATGAGAAGAAAGTGAGGCTGAAGGGATTGGGAAGCCATGCCAATCTGGTTTTCAAAGGGATTGATAATGAATTAGGTGATGTTCTTTTGGTGGTATAAGGTATTGGACTAAAACATCAAGAGTTATTAGAACTTATGAATGGTATTGGAATTGGACACGTAAATCTAGTTCGTCTTTTCCTGAATTTTTCTGAAAATTGACAGCAAAGTGCAACAACTTGGTCCATGCAATATTTACATTTTACACGAAAAGCTAGTTGCAGACAGAAGCAAACTGAAATATTTTAGTATGTCGGTGAAAAAGGACTTGGAACAAAATGTCAAAACAATAACTCTTCAACGTGTCTGTCTCTAACAATCTCTATTAACCATCCAGGATTCATTTATTTATTTGACATTGGAGGGGGAGATTTGAACTTCTTTGCTAGCAGAAATCATATATTGCATGTATCCTCTAGATATTGATTTTCTGTTTTCTTAATTACAACATTCTACAGGCAGTTAATGCTAGTTGCACACAAAAACAAACCATTATATTTTAATAAGTGGGTGACAACAACAATTGGTGTTTGAGTCACTTCCAACAGAACTGACCAGGTATAGCCTGCCTTAACTAAAGTACCCTTTGAACTCTCTAGAGCACATCCAAGCCACTTGCTTCAGGAAAAGGACCTGCAAGTAAAAAATGGAGTTCACTTACCCCTGATGACAACAACAGGTGGGTAAAGTAAAACAATGGAAATTTACAATTTTTTTAAAAAATTTTGTGGAACCACCTAGTATTGGGATCTATATTATCAAAAACTCTTTTTTCTCCCTCTACTTTTGTATTAGCATCATTATGAAGTATCACTGTAATTCATAGAGCTGAATGCAAGTATGCAACATACTAGCAGTGGGATATAAATGGCAGACAATGAAATAAAGGAGACGAGATTTTCAATATCCACTACCTACTAAAACCTGTAGCCAACTATGCAAGCGCAGAAGCAATGGTATATAAAAACTATGGCAGACAATGGAACAAAGGGGATGAGAATTTCAATATCCAGTACTAAACCTTTTTTCCTTAAAAAAATGATGTATTATAGGAAAAGTAAATAAAGTTTTTATGATTAGAAATATTCATTTTACAATGATTTTAATACAAATTTTACAAAGATATACTTCCAAGTAAATAACTGTAAGTTTCTGCAATTAAGTAAAAAGAATACAAAAAATGCAGAACCAAAATATTGCAGAACAAGAGCTTCTCTGATATGGAGCTCTCTTTTTAATTTCCAATTAAATGAGATATAAGAGTTGCTGAAAAATACATACAGCATGTACATATCAGTTTTGCAAAAGAAAAAAAACTACCAGAAACTAGAGCTTAACTGCAAAAAAAACTAAAGAAACAGTTATAAATTAAAAAAGCATAACTGTTGTTAACTGATATTTTCAACACTCCTCCTCGCTTTTTATATTTGTAACTCCAAGCATATCTCTGAACTCTTCAAATTTCTGCCTTGGAAGAGCCTTCGTCAGAATATCTGCAACTTGAACTTCAGAATCACAATGTTGCAAAACAATTTCTTTGTCCCGAACATAATTTCTAATAACATGATATTTAATCTTGATGTGTTTGGTCCTACCATGCTGCA
>BPVZ01000087.1:405798-416798 GCA_020521535.1 Rubroshorea leprosula
TTTAAAGAAAAATTAAAAAATAATGATTATTTTAAAATTATAAAGAGTATTTAGATTTTTTTATCTAATTAAATATATTTAAATAATATTAAAATCGACTAATCTATCTGCTTACAAAACAATTTAATTAAATAATATAATCAATGATCTATTGATTTGAGTGGAAAGAGTTCTGTTCTTCTTAAGCAAATTCTTGAATTCAAGTTTTGTGAATGAATAAACAGTCGCTGGGGAAACTTCTCCCTCAATGGGATCCGACACGATTTGATTCCAAATTAGTTGGGACTTAATGTAGTTACCGGATACCAAAAGGTTAGTAAAAAAAATAATATAATATTTATACTTTTTCATTTTGCAATAAATATTTTTTTTTTGGTAAAATAAAACTATAATTAATAAGAAGATGGATCTATTTATATATAAGTTTAACGCACTACACTTGTACAAAGTTTTAATTATTTAATTTTTCACTTTCAATAATTAAAATTTATCATAATTTTTTAGATAAAAAAATTATTATCTGTAATAAATATGAATAAATTTCAATAAATAAAAGTGAAAATATAAATAATTAAAATTTTATATAGGTTTGATGTGTAAAATTTATATATTTGTAAATTCCTTCTTATTTAACAAATTGTATATTGAAAATTTCTTTTCTTGTTGTACTTTATTTATTTATATAATATGATATATTTTTATTGTTATAATATAAAATTAATTATATAAGTTATCCTTTTCTAATTTTATTTTGATTTTATAATTCTATAATATAATTTAATTAACTTAATTTAAAAATAATGTACCTCTAAATTATTCTTTATATAAACAAAAGCTCTTTATTTTCTTGAGTAGTAACAATTTGTATTTATGTCTTGGTTACTTTATTAGTACTATTATTTTTTTATTTATTATGTTAGTGTTATTTATAATTATGTTTTGTATAATATGATACTCTCTATCGCAAAATAATTATTGTAATTTAATTTTAAATTTATTTTAAATTAATTATTATTTTTTATTATTTAAGATAAATAAATATTTTTTTGTTCTTTAATCTTATTATTATTTATTTATTCTAATTAATTATTTTATCACAAAAAATCTTACTTTAACTTTTAATTTTAAAAAAATGATATAAATAAATACATAAATTATCTTAAAATTCTTAATTTAAAAAAAGAAAAAAACAATTACTTTAAAATTATGATGAGTATTCAGATTTTTTATTTAATTAAATATATTTAAATAATATTAAAATTTATCAATCCAGTCAAACTACAGCAATTAAATCTAAGTAAAATTAGTTTAATTATAATAAGATAATAGATTAAATTGATTTAAAAATTTTCCTACACAATGAAATTGATTTAATTTTTAAAATATTAAAATCCGATTTAATCTAAACGCTGAACATCCCTACCCCCGAGGTTTAAGCCAACTGGTTCCCCTCATCTTTTACCCCTTTTCGTTTCAGTTGCTTCTTCGAAACCCTACCTTTCACGGAGACCTAAGAATCGAACCTTCCCAGAACGTGTCTTCTCACTCTCACCTCCATTCAAACACAGAAGAAATACCCACCTGATCTGCTTTTTCTACTCAGGTCTGTTCCTTTCTCCCTCCCTTCTTTCTTCTTCCCTTTAACCCTTCCGCCTCCAGTTCCGATTAAGTAAGATCATCGGAATAAAATTGTTTTTTGGGGAAGTTCAATGCTGAGTCTTTTTTGTGTTTTTTCTTCAAATTTGTTAATTCAGGTTCTCTGATGTTGTCTTTCTCTTGCCGGTGTTTATGGGCTACGCCGACGTCTTGAATTTGTTGTTCGCTGTTGGTGTGTGGTGTACTGCATATGTTACTGTTGCAGTTCTTGCATCATTTCGGGTCTTGAATTCCCTCTGTTCGTTCTGAGTTAGTTTGGGAGTTTTTAAATTTGAGAAGCTATCATGGGTTATGCACAGCTAGTCATCGGCCCTGCCGGCAGTGGAAAGGTGAGGTACTCTATATGTAACATTTTCATCATTCAGGGTTTTCTTGTTTTTGTTGTGGAAGAATACAATAATTTGTTTCACAATATTTGGCTATGTATGTACTTTCAATCAGTCAACATATTGCTCTAGTCTGCACCAGCATTGTGAGGCAATTGGACGCTCGATACACATTGTGAACCTGGATCCCGCTGCTGAGAATTTTGACTATCCAGTTGCCATGGGTAAATGGGATCCCCTTATTAGTTGATTGTTTTTAATTTTTCTAATTTGCATTGAACTGTATTTTCTGAACAAGGAAGTGTTTTTTTCTCCCGCAGATATTAGGGAACTTATTAGTTTGGATGATGTTATGGAGGAACTTGGTTTGGGACCAAATGGGGGTCTTATATACTGTATGGAGTATCCTTTATTACTAGTTCTTTATTTCTTGCCTGATGGATTAGAAACTCATTTTTTTTGTAGATTTCAATTCTTTACCATATTGTTTCAGTGGGATAAATGTTTATTTTTTAAGGGTTTGAAAGGAAGCACTGAATGTTTTTCAAGCAATTTTTGACTTAAGTCAAGAAACATGCTTCTGTCCTCAATGACATATCCTTTTATTGTAATAGAAGTATTCTTCTTGGTCATGCGAAGGGCTCTGTTCATTACTTTCACCCTTGTAAATTGTGCTTTTGGTGCCTTAATTATCATGTAGACATCTTGAAGAAAATCTGGATGATTGGTTAACTGAAGAGTTGGACAATTATTTGGATGATGACTATCTGGTTTTCGACTGCCCAGGTATCTGTTAATGGGTAGTATGTTCTTTACATTTATGTTTCGTAGTTTGAGGTTATCTTATTCTATATTATTATGGTGAGCTATATACACTCAACATTTGATGATTAATTGGTTGTTGCTTGTTCTTCGAGAAAATTTGAGAATCAATTATAGTGTTGCCTTGTTGGCCAGAAAAAAAAATTTTGTAGTGTTGCCTTGGATATATGATCCAAGAAAGATCATGTTTAAGCTGTTCAAGACATATCATGAATTTAGAATATAATTTTGCGGTGACTTACCAAAAGTAAAGAATTCTTCTGCTCTTTTCCCTTTTTTTTTTTTTTTGGATAAGATAAAATTTCTTATTAAGAAATTGTAAAAGCTTTTTTCCTAGTAAAATATGGATGTAGTATGGAGAAAGACTGAATTGCTTTTAGGCTTTTATAAAGTATCATTGATTCAGTGGAAAAGCCTTGCGGAAAATGGTCACACTACCAAGTTACCACAATCAGCCACTTTAACTAATAGGGGTGGTTCTTTTTTTCGCTGTGTTTTCAAATGTTTTTTGACAGTAAGGGTTAAGGTTATTTTAATCAATTATATTTGCTTTCTTTTGGATTTTTAGAACGCAGTTGAGGTAAGTTCTACTGTTGTGATATTTTATTGAATTGTTCAAGAGAGTTAGTTTCTTTTTTCTTTCCCAACAAAGAAAGATAGCATATGTTACAGTGTGCACATGCTTGATTCTAGAGTATGTCAACTTGAAAAAAGAAATTGCTAACCTGCAAACTGCTTTAGTACTACCCAAGCATATGGAGATTCCCTTGACCAGGCACACTTGTGTTCATTTAACTTGAAATGTGTTACAAAATTTTCAAACTTTTAACATGTATAGGTCAGATAGAGCTCTTTTCACATGTACCAGTACTTCGTAACTTTGTGGAGCATCTGAAGCGTAAGAACTTCAATGTTTGTGCTGTATATTTGCTTGATTCACAGGTTTGTCCAAGTTATCTTTCCATAGAGATGGTGATTTTTTAATGGTTTGTTATTAACTATTGCCATTTTTTTACCCTTTGTTTTTTGCTTTTTTGTTGCAGTTCATCACAGATGTAACTAAGTTTATCAGTGGGTGCATGGCATCCCTTTCTGCAATGGTTCAACTTGAATTGCCCCATATTAATATTCTCTCCAAAATGGACCTTGTGACAAACAAAAGGGATATAGATAAGTACGCATCATATATTCTGCTTGCTCTGTGTACTTTTGTATGCCTCTTCCTTTTTTTTTTCCACTGATGATTATTTTTATCTCTTTTTTTAAGCTATTTGGATCCAGAGCCTCACATTCTGCTGTCAGAGCTGAACGAAAAAATGGCTCCTCGATTCAAAAAGCTGAACAAATCTTTGATTGAATTGGTAAGTTACAGAGGGGCCCATTGTAACTAATTTCCTTTGATATCTCAAGATTAGTTTTGGAATAAATTATATATTATATGTTATAATTCAGCTACATGGTTCCACTATCCCAGCCATTTGGTCTCATTTTCCTAGTTGGCTCTTAAATACTAACAAAATCATCCCTTGATTTGGTCTTACAACTTACACATTCATTATGTTGAATCTTGATTTATAACATACCATGAATGTTTTCTAATAGATATTAATGGGCTTAAAACAAAATATAATGTGATGTATTGAAAAGAGCCTCCCATCATTTGACCTTCCATGGATGGCATCAATGTGCTCACCTTGTTATTTTCTTTTCATGTTAGGTGGATGAATATAGCATGGTGAGCTTCATCCCACTTGATTTGAGGAAGGAAAGCAGGTATTGTTTACCCCATGAAATTGCTTCTCACTTATGTTTTGAACCTTTTAGACCATATTTAGTTCTGAGGTCTAGTATTAGTTTGTCTTCTTGTGATTAGAAGTTGTTATGAGAATACTGAACCCACCACACTACAAAAGGGAACAAGCAGAAAACTGAATACCTTATTCCATTTGATTTATGTTTTAACAAAAACAACATTTAACAGATAACGTATGTTAGATTAGGTAGAGGTTTTCTGGACAAGCAACTTGTGTTGCTTGATTGAATGCAATTTTGTGCAAGAAACTTTTGCACCCTGGTTAACATTTCTTGTACCTTCCAAATAATGCTGCCTGCCTCTGTTGCAGCATACAATATGTGTTGGCTCAAATTGACAACTGCATTCAGTATGGAGAAGATGCAGAAGTGAAGGTCAGGGATTTTGATCCAGAGGATGAGGATGACTGACAGTACCCTTTGATGGTTCTTTTTTTACAGTGTTACTGAAAGTATACAATGTTTTATGATACAAATTTCATTTTGTGTATATGCGGGGCTTCCAAATGGTGTGATATTTGACCCGAAAGTGAGATTGACTGTTTTCAGATGGGGGTGAAATGAACCTTTTTTTAGTTTTGTCAGTTGAATTCACCTCCCATTTTCTTTGTCACACAAGAAGGAAGTTTCTGGATCAAAGTTATGGAACCATTTCGACAGATTAAATTTAATTTATTTTGATTTTATTGTTTGACTAGGGAATAGTCATTGTTAGATGACTCTCCTGAATTACACGAACGGATGATATTTTTAGGTGCTAACGGACGGAAAGAACCACTGTATATTTTGGCCCAGGATTGAGATTTCCTATACATAAAGATAATATTTTTTACTAACAACGTATTATTGATCTGAGTTGAAAATTTTCAGTTTCTTTAAATAAAATGTTAAGTTTAAGTGATGCAAATAGAGGAAAGATTGTAGTTTAGTCAGGATTTTAAGGATATTGGATATCAGAGGTTAATTAAAAAAAACATAATATTTTACAAAATTAACACGTAATAGTTAAAAATTTTCAATTAATAAAGACAACATTTAAAAATTTTTAACTAAAAATATAATTTTTTTTCTTATTTTTCAAGTTTATTACCTTCCAAAAATTTTTAATCAAGTATATAATTTTTGTGTAACTTTGATTAGTAAAATTATGATGGTTATTTTTGATTGGAAACGTTTGGAAGACAGTAGCTTCGATAAGTAAGTAAAACATATTATATCTTTAATTAAATTATTTTGAGAGATAATGTTTGAAAACTTAATTTTTAAATTAATATTTTTAAAAGTTAATTTTAGATTAAAAGTTTTATTCATATATATATTATGATTATATATATCAAATTTTAAATTGATTTAGTAGGATTAACTTATTTGTTGATTATACAAAATTAATATCATTAAATATATTTCAATAAACTCACTATTTGCTTGATAATTTTATTTATATAAATTCTGTATATTAATTTTTGAATTTATCTAGTAAAATTAATAAGTTTGTTGATTAGATAAGATTTAATATCACATAATATATATTAATAAATAAATTTTTTAATATTATAAATATTAAATTAATATAAAAATTAATATACAAGGCTTATGTAAACAAAATTTTTAATAAAATAATTTATTTTAAAAAATATTAATTAATAAGTCAGTTTTTAAATAAGTCTTCTAAAAATATTTTAGAAAAAAGGACCCGCTTGGAAGCAATCTCGCCCATCGAACCAAATTTAAATTTCAACCCGAGTAGTGTGGAAGAAAACCGATAGCCCGCCGTAGCATCCCATCCTCATCTTCCTATCCCTGTATCGTTAAGAATGAGAGGCACAAACAAAATTCTAAAGAGTCTTAAACGTTCAGCGATTAAAACTTGAGTTTCTATGTTAAAGATTTCAAGTTTAAATATTAGGATTAGTGAATGAGGAACAAACAAAACTCCCTGTATGTCACTGCATGTGAATTTTCGGCAGTAATGGAGTCTAGAATTCAAATTTCTTCCTCATTTGTCTCTCCCTTCTATTCTTCCCCAAAATTGTTTCTTAGTAATAAGTTTTTAAATGGGTTTTTAGTCAATAGAGTCGAGCCCTTAAAGAAAATCTGCTGTGTCTCTCCCAATGGCTCCGTTTCTTGCGCTGCTTCTCCTATGGTTAGTCCATTTCTTACCCTTTTTTAATTGTCATGTCCGTTTATTTCTTTGATGGGTACTCAGATTTGATGTTGGGTTTCGTTTTTTTATTGTTGAATTAATTGTATCTGATGCCAATGTATTGTTGTATCTACCCTTGAGCTTCCTTTGACCTGCACATGTTTCATTGTTTTGAAGTATTGAACTTTAGTATTAACCCAGAAATACAGTGCTTTGGATTTTCTAACCATACCAATGATTTATTTTCAAAGTACTTATTAGCATCAAGTTAATAGATGTGGACATGGGTGCCTGTGACTTAGCATCTGCAAGACTGCAACTGTAGGTATGGTTGCATATTTTGCAACAATTCTATTGTTTTCTTAACCCTAAATGTGCATTTCTGTGTATTCGTTTCTATGACCTGTCATGGCCCTTTTATTTGGTTCCTAATAACTCATCATTGGATGGTTTTACTAGTTTTCAGCATCATGTTCTTTGCAGCTAATTTTGTTGCTTTTTTTGGTTCTTTAGTTAATAGCAGCACTGCCTTTCTGAATGCAAGTGTTTGCTACTGTTTGTGTGTGTTTTGCCAGATAAAACTTTATGAAGGTTTCTTTTTTCTCTCTCTCCTTTTTTTTTTTTTTTCAACTTAATAAAACCTTGAATGAAGATGGTTTTGTGCATGACGTGTGAAATTATACGGTCTGTAATTGCAGCCTGAGTCAAATTCAGTAGAAAAGATACATAGATGAAGCAGCAGTCTTGAATCTCTCTTGTTTTATGATAAGCCTATTCCTGAGGAGAGGATTGAGAAGCCAGAGGGACTATCTTTCGTTGAAAAAGTAATCAGGGATAATCCCTGATGCACCGACTGCAAAGCAAAAGGTGCAGTCCTCTGTAGCACTAGTTCTGGTTCAGGATTATATGTGGACTCAATATTGTAAACTCAAGGCATCATTGTTAAAGTCCGCTGCCGAGGTAAAAGTAATTCTTCTACAGACTTTTTATTCACAAATTTTGCTGATGTGCTTGGATTTTCAAGCATACATGTTATACTTGTATTCTCTTACAGTCATTGGTTTAAAAGTTGGTGTTTTCTGTCTGGAAATCTCCAATGTATGGATTGCAACCTATGAGCATGTTATGGATTAGTTTTGCAATGAGAAATGTTGATTTGTCATTACTCATTGGTGTTAGACCCTAATCATTGTCTCGTGTTAGTTTCTGATTCAACAAACCAAGCCTCAGTATCAAACTAGGTTGACTTGAGTTGAGTGTCTAAATCTGTTCCTCAAGAATAAATTTTAACAGAAATTTCTTTGGTTCAGTAGTAATAAGCATTTTACTTGTGTATAGGATAATGACTGATACAAATGTTAACTCTTTTATAAATAGTTGGGTGGAAAAATATTAACAGGGGTAAACCTTGTAGTACTGAATTTATTGTCTATATTTTTTTAAGCGCTGGCACCCAAGGAAAACTTGTCATTTCGAATGTTTTGGAAGTTTCATATTGCATGTTGTCTTGTTCATGCTTTTATCATATCAAGTGGATAGAGAACATAGAATCATAATTGTTGATTACTTTGGTGAGAGAGAGAAGCATTATTGTTATATGACTGCATGGTTTTCTGGACATGCTAATTACATTGAAAATTCAATTTTCTGATTTTGTAATTATCGCTGTTCAGGTTGTAGGGGAACCGGTAATATATTGTGTTCTAAATGTGGTGGCTGTGGTCATCTTGGACCCAAATAAGATAGATTGCCTCTATTCTTTGCTTCCAGTAGGCAGCTGGTATGAGTATGTGGTAACAATTACATGTTCTAATGACATTGTAATTGTGGTAATTGTGTAATCTGTTACAGATATTCAGTATCCTTTAGAGTAACTCGTAATAAAAGAAAAGTTTGTAATTTACCTGTTTTGGTTGAATTATAAAGGTGTTTCTTGGTTTGCAATGGCTTTAATATGTTAAGTGGTCTTGGATTGCATTTACTTTACCATATTGAATAAAATTTATATACTAGTTAAGTTTCTCTTATGAATACTTGTTTCTCAGTCTTTGATATATAACAAATCTGCAATTAAAATTCCATTTGTGAGGGGATGAAAGCTGAATGGTTGTAGGTTTTGAACAGGACTGCAATGGGAATCGAAATATGTTTTGTGGACTTTAACTTCCATTGCATTGAAAAAAGAGACAATATCCCATTTGAGCTGGGGTCTTCAAACTTGAAAGAATAGTCGTATGCTATTTACAGACACTAGACAGAATTATCTTTACACAACTTTAGATGCTTCTCAAAATTGTATTCCTAGGTGGTGGCTCACTACAAAACCATATTTACTTAGATCACAAATGCGTTTTTGGTAGTTTAGTCTGCTGCTTCTTCCACAACTGGGAACTGCTTCAAGATTGCTGTTATTATACTCTCAATCTCGATATCTCTTAAGCTCTTCAAGCCGAGCTGGGATGGTTGCATCGAACCGTTGGCTTTCAGGGTTCTCAGCATAAGCAACATAGTAAGCTGAAACACATGCTTGCTGCCATGCCATTGCTATTCGGCACTGGAAACACACACAAAAACACAGATTGACATGTTTGCAGGTTTTGAGGTAGAAAATGTTTCCCATTTACCATAAAAAGGTTTGCTTTCTTACCATGAAATAGCCCATAAGGAAAGCATAGATTGACACTGCTGAAGCATAGCTTTTATGAATTATTAATGTCCAGGTTCCTGCGACCAGGCTGCAGATTGATCCCCCTGCCACTCCACAAAGAAAACAGAACGCCCCTGTGAGATCAGAGTCGATCAGTTCTACCATTCCTGCCCTCTTGAACATTTCCCAGGTATCTGATGATGCCTGCACAAACCCTTTGTTATAAACCCCCACATGAACAAAACCCCACCTATTTCCACATCTTATGAGACATGAAGCAACTCCTGAGTAACAATCTGCACAGGAGAACAGAAACTCATCGCTGTCTCTGGCAAACAGATTAATGGCTCGCGAGGAGCCTCTGATGACACTGATTACCGGAACAAGGCCTGAGCCAATACACACACTTCCTGTCAGATGCCTAAATGTGTCCCTTAGTGCCACTTCTGCGTCCATATCTTCCCCAGAGGCAAAGTTCAAGTATCTAACACGCGAGATTGTGACATACAGCATATTTTTAATCACTTGCAGGGTCCATGCCAGGCTGAGGACGATCACCGTGATGAACAAGATATCGATTCCAGTTCTGGTGGCAGTCGCTCCTCCAATTCCCATCACCATGAAGGAGCAATAGACGACTGTGGCAGCTACCCACAGAAGGACAAATCCAGTGGTTTGAGCAGGAGGGAAAGCAGTCGAGACTGACAAAATCTTGGCAGCATATTCAAATCTTGGAGTCACCCAACAACTGTAGAGGGATAGAATCAGGGCGATAACCAATGCAATTGAGCCGACTGCCAGACTTCCAGCGGAGCCAATCAACACATGTAGAACCCCAACACCACAAGTCAGCAGTGGACTGATCCAAAAGGCCGCTTTGATCGCTTTTCGTGGCTTGATGAAGGTGATCCATTGCCATGTCAAGGAAACAAAACCTGCACATGCTATTGAAACAAGAAGTGGAGGGTACCATTCCCTGGGGCGGAAGTGGTGATGGTTGGCAGCGGAAAGGAGGCCACGGATGGTCAAGGTGATCACCAAGATGAAAATCAGGCCTAGCTGTACATAGAAAATGATCTGAAACAACCTCCTGAAAAATTGACCTGTTACTGTTGCTTCAAACTGGATGACTGGTTCTGGTACCTTCATCGACAGAAAAGAATTAAGCCCCATTACAGAGGAAGAAAGAAGATCAAGAAACAAAACCCATTACAGAGGAATACACAAGATCAAGGAACAAAACCCATTACAGAGGAATAAATAAGTTCAAGAACAGTAACAGAGGAAGAAAGAAGAAACCTTGATGGAGCTTGTAGGTGGAAGTCTTTGTTCTTGAGGTTGCATATGGGCATTCTGCATATTCTGAGGTAGATTATTGGCTCTGGAAGCCATTTCTTATGCACTAAAATGATGGGGTTTCCCTCCTCTTTCTTCTTCTTCCTTGGCCGTCACGATTGGGAAATTTTTTATCTTGACTCATCTGAAGTCGTCTTCTTCATTATGACTTGTTGGTATGGGAGTTGGTGTGACAGGCACCGTAAGATGGGCGATTAAGGATGGTTTGATGTTGTTGTGAAATGATATGGCTGTGCTT
>BPVZ01000087.1:479343-494930 GCA_020521535.1 Rubroshorea leprosula
TTTCCTATTTTGTTGGGGGGTTGTAGGACATAAGGAATTGAGATGAATGTCATTTACTTGAAAATAATTAGCAAACTCGAAATTTTCAAACATGATCATTATTGCACTAGAAATCTTTAATTTGAACATTAAAGTTGGAGCACGTTTGTATTAACTTATAAGAGGTTTTTTTATTTAATTGTTCATTAATGATAAATTAAAATTTTTATTAGAGGAAATATTTAAAACTTACTTTTAGAGATAGAAAAAAGAGAGTAAAAAAAGAGTAAAAAGAGAGTTTATGAAAAATTTGAATTTGAAACTTTTGAACTTTTATTGTTTGAAGTTTTTTTAAAATTAAAAAAAAAGTTTGAAAATATAAGTTTTTAAGAGGGAAATTCAAATTTATAAAACATGAATAATGTTAAAAAGCTAAAACATTTGGAAGTCGAACCAAACATGTTTTAAGTAGAAATATAAGTAAAAAAATTTAAAAAAAAAAACTTGAAAAATCTTGAGATTTAGAGTGTAGTAAACTCATAAATAATAATAAAAGTCATCTAAAAATAAAAAATAATACTGAATACCAGTAAAGGACACACAACAAAAGAAGTCCAAACATCATAATATATTAAATCAAAAGGTACATTAAAACAAACAGAAAAAACCGCTAAAAGGAAGAGGAGTGTGCTTCCCTAATTGGCAAGCATGACAAGAAACGAAATTAAACACTTTATTGTTAGATGAAATAAACCTCGCTTGACGAGCTGAGTGAATGACTTTGAACTAGGATGTCCAAGATGAAAGAGCCAAATATTAGGTGAAGCCAAGGCAATAGAAAGCATAGTCAAATTGCTCAAACACGAGCTAAACACTAGATATAATCCCCGGACTACTGAAAGGAAGTAGGACGTTCTTCATTTTGATATTTTTAGTAGAAAAATCAAAAAAATTAAAGTCAACGCTATAATTACTATCGTTAGCAAATTGTCGACGATATGTTGGCACAAGAACATTATTAAGATGAAACATATGATTAGATTGTGATAAAGCTGCACGCGCGACCAGAATGAGTAACAGGAAATAAATGACCTTTACAAACTTGAATTAGTTCTGAACTGAAATAAGAAGATGAGATAAAAAGATTACCATATGTGCTAGATGGGGAGAGATAAGTTAAAGGACAAATTTGAGTTTCAATTTTTATTTTGAAAATTAATATGTATGAAGTATATAAATAAAATATTAATTAAATCTAATAGTTAGTTTTTAAAATATTTATTAAAAGATGATATTTTTAAAATTATGTCTATTTTTTTAAGAATCGAGATTAACACGTGTCATTTTCTTAAAATTTCATGTGTTTAGTCCAATTTTATATGATATAGGATTCACTTACACATATTACTTATATAAAATCTTAACAATTCACTATTTTACTATAAATAATTAAAATTTATCACAATTTTTTAAATGAAAAAACAATTTTCTTTTTAAAATATGATAGAGAATATGTTAATCTTAATTATTCATAATAGAGAGATAAATAATTAAAATTTTATATAAATAATATAAATAAAAGTTTTATATAAATGGATTTTAACGCATTTAAAATATTTTTTTTTCTAAAGTTGTGTGGAAAAGCTGAAAACAAGTAACACATTAGTTATTTTCTTTGTCTTACCACATGTCAATGCTTTATTGCATTGCATTTTGTGAAGCTAGAAGTTAGAAATTTTAGTAATTTATACATGATGCATTAAACATGAGATGAGAGTGATGAAGATATAACTTATCAGGTGCAAACGACAAATGTTATGAGAGAAAAAAAAAATAATATTATGCAGTCTATCAGCGAATGAGCATGAGCAGTGAGTAAACAAAATTTAAGATATTAAAAAAATTAATTTTTTCATTATAACTATATTCACTTAAAAAAAAAAAAAAGATCTTTGGGGACACGAAAATCATCCCATTTAGTATGAAAATTCGTTACCAAAACTATTGGGGACGGATTTCTACATCTCCACGATATTCATCTATAGTGACACCCTTAAAGGTTCTCAGATTTCTAAAACCTTTTGAGAACATTTTGTTGCTATCTATTGGATGCTCCTGTCCATTAAAAGTTTAAAAAACGTTAGTGTCCCAAAACCAGCATGGCGTCCCCAAAGATTTTTGTGATTTGGCAAGTGAGCTGATCTAGTTTTAAACTCTTGCAAATTTGGTCAGTTATAAGTTATAACATATACAAGCTACTGCAAATTTTGCATACAAAATTGGTCCAAAGCAAAGGATGTATTTTCATGTGACTAAATGAAAAATGTGATTTGAATGAATAACGAATAGAACATATTGATAAAATGAACTTGTAGTTTATTAACTTCATTTTTTATGTGAATGCAATATGACCACCGATAAAAACTATTTTTTTAAGATATTGGAGAAAATTAATTTTTTATTTGTAGCAAAGTTTCCATCTAAATAGTTTTTCTTTGAATATTCTACATAAAATTGGTTTTTGTTCAATAATCAAGACTCAAACAGAAAAATCTAAGGTTATAATTTGTTTGAAATGTGCTGGTCATGTGAGAATTTCTTTACAATGTGTTATTTGGTTTGATAATTAACCTCTCAATTTATATGCTTTTAAAATTTCAAAAGTAATGGTAGTTGAAAATGCTGAAATGATGTCAAAACCTGAAAAGTTCTTGGGTTTTAATATATAATTCTAAAAAATAATTGTGCTAATTGGGCTGCAGGCACAATGGATACAGATGTGGAGGGTCAATGGGAACTGAGACTGGTGCTGCAGAAGGTTAAACTGCATGATCTCCTTTCGTTCTAGTCAGTTCAAGGGTATGTGGAGGGACGATAACAAGATTCACATAAATTTGGCAAGAATAATTATAGATGAGAAGATATCTTGATATTCAGAATATTATATAATATTTAATTACATTGGGGTGTTTTTCGGTTGGGTAAGGCTATTTGTTATATTTTAATAACATTTGAGGTATATTAAAATAAAAAAGATTTATATGTTAAAAAACTTTAAAGAAACATGATTTTGAATTATCATATAATACTCGTTTTGCTCTAATTAAGTTATTTCAATTTATGTATTCATGATTATTAAAAAAAATTAATTATTACAAAAATTTGGATTTATTTTTTTCACTATCACCTTTATACACAATTGAACAAAAAAACTTTAATACTTTTTTAATTTCATCCCATATAATGGTAAAAATGAAACAATAGCATAATATATATATATATATAGAGTAATTTACCAAATTATTGTTAAAAAGACACTTCCTCACCTGTATAATCAAGAATCAAACTCTTATTTCAACTAATTGGTACGTCTCATAAAAAAAAATTTTGAAAAAAAGAACCAACCAAATGGACCCAAGTTCGGTTCCCCAGTTTCAATGCCTGGTCGGTCTCGAGCTTACCCGCTCAGGTCCCCCAGTTTCAGGAATTGACAGACTTTGGCTACTAAAATTAATTTTAGTTCATTAGAATCTCAATTTGGTTTATCAAAACAAGATTTCTACATTTCTGAATCGTAATTTGAAAATTTTATTTCTGATTTCAAAAGCAAATTAAACTTACTGTAATTTAAACTATAGTTTGCGTTTGAGAGACTAGAGCCAGCAATAGCAATGGCTTATCCTCATAAGAGAGTTCCTGTTTGAAAAAAAATCAAAACTTTTCTGATCTGCCAAATATGAAAAAAGAGAAAAAAAAAATTTAATCTTCAAATTTAGTAACATATTATTTTTTAATTTGTGCAATTTTCAACAATTTTTTTTTAAACTTATGCAATTTTCAAGGGAGGGTAGGAATGGATTACAAGTGATTAGAGTGAAACTCAAACCCACAGGGGTTGGTGCCATCTACATGGAATCAGAGTGGATTTTGCCACTTGTTTCAGGCACTCAGGGTGCTTTCAAATTAGATTTTGCGTGTTTTAAAATTAATCTCTTTTAATTCAATTAAAGATAAATTTTTATGAATTCTTTAATTTTAATATAAAAAAATTCTTACTAAGTTACAACTCTTTAAGTTATTTTACTTAAACTTGTTAAATAATGCCCTATATCCTATTCCTAAGAATAATATATAGAAGAAATTGAAAGAACATACAATAAACGGAACAAATGCAACCAAAAGTAAAATCATTGCATTAGCCATGAAAATCCCAGACATGGAAAGGAGTTTGAAGGTTCAAACAGATAAACCTGAAGAAAAAATCATCAAATTTAGGAGTTTATGTTTACAAATTTGCATGTTTGCTCGCAAAAACACGCTTCCAATTCCAATTCCAACGGTCCAATATTCATTTTAAATTCTTCTTTATACATTTAAACATGAGAGGTCCACCTCCACCGCCCCGTATAACAACGGTCACTTTTGAGCACTTCGATTGCCATTCCATGAACAACTTTTCACCAACCGAATTTAAAGTTCCCTTTTCCTTTTTGGTTAAGAACTTTAAAGCCCCTTTGTCATTCCTTCCTTGCATTGTAACCCAAAGAACCAAACAATAAAATAAATATTATAAACCAAAGAAAAATTATAAATAAACAAACCATATTTTTGGTCAAGTAAACTTGCTACCTAATTCACCGAGAAAGTGCATCAAACCTGCCACCGCCCTACAGAATATGATCAGAAAGCGACGCAGTTTCCGGATGAAGTTGATAGAGACGTACAGCGTAGCAAAAAAAGGCTAATGACATGCTTGATGTCAAGTTATTAATATTGATTGATCTATTTAAGTTATTAGTATTAATTAATCTCTACATTTATATACTAGACTTATTTTCAATTTCCCATTGATGTGGCATTTAAGGCATTATAGAACCTGCAACCAAAACAAAATTAAGATTTTGTGTAATTAATAAGTAATATGAATAAAATTGGGTAAGCGGATCCTAACTCATAGTATATTTCTTTTTTTAAAATTTGTGTGTAAAAGATGAAAACGATTAACACACTAGTGAATTTCATTGCATTATCACATGCTTCATTGGCATCTCTTGTGAAGCTAGAGTTAGAAGTTTTAGTAATTTATACATGGTGCATAAAACATGAGATGAGAATGAACATATATAACTTATCAAAGGCAAGGAATAAATGTTATGAGAAAAAGATCCAAAACTTACGAACACACAAGAATGAGCATGATGGTAGCAACAATAATAGGTGAAGGTGGCTGAAGTAGTGGGAAAAATGGAAATTTAATTAATTGGGAAAGACGAACACACAATGGAAAATTGGAAATTCTCAATTAAGACACTCTATTAAGACACCATATTTCTTTATTAAGGCAGATTTTCAAAAAGCTTATGATTGTGTTAATTGGTCGTTTTTGGATGGGATGATAGATGGGTTTGGTTTTGGGGCCAAATGGAGGGGCTGGATTATGGAGTGTCTCTCAACTGCAAGGGGTTCAGTGTTGGTAAATGGAAGCCCGACAGAGGAGTTCGATATGGAGAAAGGGTTAAGGCAAGGGGATCCTTTGTCCCCCTTCCTATTTTTGATGGTTGTTGAAGGCTTAAGTGGGTTGGTCAAAAAAGCAAAGAATGAGGGATTACTACATGGTATTGAAGTTGGTAAAAGGGGGTTGGCGGTTTCTTTGTTACAGTTCGCCGATGATACGGTTTTTCTAGGTAGGGCTGATAGTGGAAATATTTTTATGGTTAAAACTATTTTAAGGTGGTTCGAGTTGATGTCGGGTTTGAGGATTAATTTCAACAAAAGCAGTCTGTATGGGTTTAATGTGTCTGAGAGATGGATTAGAGAGGCAGCTGGTGTTCTGCATTGTGCTGTAGGGGTGACACCGTTTAGGTACTTGGGAATGCTAATTGGGGGAAATCCAAGGAGAAAGAAGTTTTGGGATCCAGTTGTTACTAAATTTTGTACTAAACTTGCCGCCTGGAAGTCTGCTGTGCTGTCCTTCGGAGGTTGTCTCACGTTGCTTAATTCGGTACTTTCTGCACTTCCTACTTTCTTTATGTCTTTGTTTTTAATGCCGAATTCTGTGCTTGTCCAATTAATTAAGATTCAAAGGGATTTTTTATGGGGTGCAACTGAGGAAAAAAGGAAGATTGCGTGGGGTTAAATGGGATGCAATCTATTGTAGTAAGGCGAAAGGAGGACTAGGAGTTCCGGATTTGCGTAGGAGAAACTAGGCGATGTTGGGGAAATGGTGGTATAGGTTAGGAGATAGAAGGGAGGGGTTATGGAAGAGGGTAGTGAAAGATAAATATTATGATGGTGAAGGGGAGGTAGGTATAATAGATGTGGACACTCTGAGAGTGTCTAAAATTTGGGGTGACATTATTTGTATAGGTGGGCAATCAACGAAGTTAAAAAATATGTTGGTGAAGGGGTTTCGATGGGAGGTGGGGGATGGATGTCGGTGGGTTTTTGGAGAGATATATGGGTGGGGAACAAATCTTTACGTGATTTATTTCCAAGGCTTTTTCAGTTAGCGGTAAATAAGGATAGCAAGGTTAAGGAATATGGGACATGGGAAGGGGATAGTTGGCACTGGGAAATGAAGTGGCGGAGAGAGAGGTTGGGTCGTGAAAAGGATTAGGAGAAGAAGTTGAGGGAGGTTTTGGGTAGTGTACAGCTTAGGCCAAGTGAGGTAGATACTTGGCAGTGGACATATGACGTAGGAGGTAAATATATTGTGAAGACAGCACATGATTATTTAGAGTCTGTGGATTCCTTGCTTGAGGGCCAATTGTGTAAATTAGTGTGGTGCGGGATGGTACCATCAAAAGTGAGTTGTTTTGGGTGGAGGTTGTGTTTAGACAGGCTGCCAACAAGGTGGAATTTGCAAAAGAGAGGGATGATATTCCAAGGGGATGGCATGAAGTGTGGACTATGTAAGGAAGGAGTAGAGGATGTTAATCATCTATTCTGCATATGTAAGACAGCTTGGTTAGTATGGGTTAAGGTGATTCAGTGGTGGGGTTTGGAGGTTGTGATGCAGGATAAGGTGAGGGGTGTGGTAGATTTTTTCTTATGGTGTTTGGGTCGTTTGGTGGGTAAGGAGATGGGAGCATGCATTTTTCTTGTTGTTGCTTGGTATATATGGTATTGGAGGAATGTCTTGGTATTTCAGAAGCATGGGGATTTTAGGGAGCAATTGTTAGAATTAATTCAAGGTAAGTCGTTTTTTTGGATCCGGAATAAGGTGGAGGGGTGTGTTTTTTCTTTTGTTCAGTGGTAGAATAATCCAGTGGAATGTGCAAAGGAATTGACCCGGTACAAAAGGTCTTTGAAGATTTTTAAGCAGCAACAGGGGACGCGTCTTCAACCTGATTCTCCTGCGGCTGAGACGTAAATGCAAAGCCTGGGGTGCTGTTTGATCAACGTTTGCTGAGCGGGGACCTTTTGCTTTGAGCTGATGGTTGTTCTTAGTGTATTGGACTGTTGGGTTATGAATTTACTTGTGTAACAGGGCAGGAGCACCCCTTGTGCTCCATTACAAAATAAATAAAATTTTATTTGCTGATAAAAAAAAAACCATATTTCTTTAATTTTTGTACTTTCAGTTGCTATGTAAATTGGATTTTGATCTCTTATTGTAAGGGATTGATTTCAATTGGGAAACAATGGAGAGTAGGAGAGAAAAGAAATATAGGGGAATAGGAGAGAGAAGAAGGAAAATAGAGATCAAAGGGAGAGGAAAAAGGTCTCTCCAAAACAAAAAGTAAACGAAAGTGTTTTAGTTTTAATAAAAAGAATAACGTAATGAAATTTTTTTCACTAGAATGAGATTACCAATGAGTTGCTTAATATTTCATTCATTCCAAAATAATTGTAACTTTTTACTTTGAATTTATCTCTAATTAATTGTCATTTTTTCATTTTTTAAGGTAAACAACTATTTTTTTCAACTTTAACCACTCTAATTAATATCATCAAATCACAAAAAGTCTTTGTTTATTTTTTATTATTTTAAAATATTATAGATAAATACAAATATTGTCCGCAAATTTTTAATTTGAGATAAGAGAAAAAAAATTATGAACATAACAATTTTTTCGAGACAAAATGAGTAGTTATAAGGAAATAAATCTTTTACAAATTGGGTTAGTTATAACTTTAAATCTAATTTCTAATTTAGAATGTTTAAATTTAGTTTTCATTTGTGAATACTCTCAGTGTCATAGTTTTGGGTTTTAAGGTCTATTTACTATTCTAAAAATATATAAAATGTTAAATATATTAAATATAATTTTAAGATATTAAAAGATAAAAAAAACCTATCACTGTAGTTATAGTTTAGTCTGCCCAAACCACAGCTTAATTATCCTCCTTTTATTTTAAGCATATCATTTTATGCATTTATTCTTATATATTTTACCTCTATTTACAATACATATTAAACAAAAATGCTCATTTAAGTAGTGATTAATTATGGATAAATATAAATTTTAAGCAATTAATTATTACATCTTTATTTGATTGAACAAAAATATCCAAGTCTACTAAAGTTGAATAGATAAGATATAGCTAATGCAAATTTTGCATACAAAATCGGTCCAACACAGAAGATGTATTTACATGTGACTAAATGAAAAATGTGACTTGAATGAATGGTAAACAAAACATATCTATAAAATGAACTTGTAGTTTATTAACTTAAAAATTATGTGAATGCAATATAACTACTAGGCAAAAACTATTTTTTAAGATATTGGAGAAAATTAAATTTTTATTTATAGTAATTTTTCCATCTAAATAGTGATTCTTCTATTATTCTGTTTAAAATTAGTTTTTGCACAATAATCAGGACTCAAATAAGAAAATCTAGGGTTATGATTCGTTTGAAATGTGATGGTCATCCAAGAATGTTTTTACAATGTGTAACCTTATTTCACGATCAGCCTTTCAGTTCATTTGTATTTAAAATTTAAGAAGGAATAGTGCCTGACAAATGTTAAAATGAAAATAGAAGTTGAATAGCTTTTGGGTTTTAATGATATCATTCTTGAGAGTGGTTGCACTAATGTGGTTGCAGGTATAGACAGAAGTGGAGGTTCAATGAGAACTTGGGTTTGGTGTTGTAAGATGTTTAGCATTAGGACAATAATTGAAATATTTTTTTGTTCAACACACTTAATAACACTCATCGGTTCAGTTATTATAAAACTAATATTTTTATATTTGAATTCAAGGTAAGAAATGTTTCAAAGGCAGAAAAATTTTCAAAGGTAAATTTGTAACGATTGAATAGGATATTGTTAAATGTGTTGAACTGAAAGATGTACCAATCATTTTTCTTATAATTATGGTCTTTTTTCCATTATAATCATTCTAAGGGTATGTGCAGGGAGCTAACAGAGTTGGACCCAAATTGGTCAAAATGATTATAGATGAGGATATCCTGATAATATTGCAGCTTTAGTAGATAATGAGAAGATATCTTGGATTCTTGGCTTTAGAATATTATATAACACTTAATTATTTAATAATGTTTGAGCTTTGAGCTTGAGGTATATATAATTAAGATAAAAAATATACTGAAATTTAAAATAAAAAATTTAAAATAACAAAATTTAAGTGATAATATATTACTCCCTCATTTCTTATTTAGTTGTTTTACTTTATACATTACATCCTCTTTCACAAAAACAATATCTAATGTCAGGTGCCAATCCTCTCAAAGCCAACAAAGCTCTGGTTTTTAGTTTGCCTCGCACAACCAACCAAAGTGTAAAGCTATGTCGAGAAAAGTTCTTAGTAGACCCAACTCTATGCCAGTTGACTTCTGGTAACCCTCTTCTCAATACATGAAGCCTTGAAAAAACCTAATGTAAAACCATCTCCCCTTACGTATGGAGAATAAGGCATATTTTACATCCTCTCTGCTGTGTGAAAGGCCTACATAACAATGAAGCTTCTTCCGCATTTAGAATCCTGCCTCTTATTATTATCTCAGGATCAATAGAAGGTGTCTCTTCTTCATCTTTGCCAAATAAGCTATGAAAATAAGCAATAAATTCTTGGCCAATCTCATCTTTTTGTAAAAGTCTCAATCCACCCCCATTAACCACACTAGTGATATTCCCCCTATGCGCTGCCTTTCTTTCACCATGGCATGTAAGTATGCTGAATTGACATCTACCTCCTTTATCCAAGAAATTTTTGCCTTTTGCGCAGCTGAAGATAACCTGCAATAGCCACCCTCTTATAGTCCTGAACAACAGCCCCTTTATTTATTCAATTGAACCAAGAAAACCTAAAATAAGTATTTTTATTTCAGCCTTGATAAAGGTAAATTGAAATTTTAACATTTAATATCTTCCAAAAAATGGTGAGAAAACTAATTTAGACCATGTCTATTAACTATTAAGGCTTTGTCAGAGTTTTAGAATGGCCTTTTTAACATAGTTTTTTTGTTTAAAAATGTAAATCGATAATTTTTAATTAATTTTTATTAATTTTTTATATACTTTAACTAATTCTTATTAGTATTTTTTATATTTGTAAGATAATAAAAGACAAAATAACTCACAAAAATAGCACACACTGACCAATGAAACGTAAATTAGACAATTAAATCAAATCAAAGATAGAATAACATAACAATTTTGTTGTAGGTGCGTTCTTTATTTTAATATTTAAAAATGAAAAAGGCCAAACCAAACGGGCCCAAGTCAGCTACCGCTTTCATTGTCAGGTCGGTTCCAACTTCCAACAACTACACAGCGGCTTCTAAAATTCATTTCACTTTATTTGAATCTCAACGTGGTTGATCAGAACAATATTTCTACATATTTGAATCTGGTTTGAAACTTTTATTTCTGATTTCAAAAGAAAGTTAGCTTACTATAATCTGAGATATAATTTACGTCTAAGAATAAGTGCCTGATGCAATTAGTGAAAAGTGTTTTTGAAATCCAAAAATTCTAATTGTACTAAACATCCTTATTTTTGTAATTAAATATTATTTTATTTACCCTTTTTTTTTCTTTTTTTCAATTATAATTATTTAGTAATTAAATAAAAAAAAAATTTTCTTTCTCATTTTCTCAATCCAAACATAACCTAAAAGAGTAGCAATAGCAATGGATAGGATCCTAATAAGAGAGTTTCTACTCGAAAAAACCTAAGCTTCTTTGATTTGCCAAACATGAAAAAAGAGGAAGGAAATTTTTAACATTTGAGAAGGAAATGAATTGGAGAAATTACTAGAAAATTATTCATTTATAAACAAGAGAAGAAAATGTCTTTACAATTGGTTTGGTTTGAAGTGAGAGGACCAGGATAAATTTCTCTGTTTAGATAACAAAAGTTGAAGGGATTGGGAGAGGAGGAGTTTTTCTTTACTTTTCTTCATAATTTTAATTAGTATAACCATACACGGAATTGAGGGGAAGGAAACAAATGGAAATAGAAGGATATTATCTCTCCTTCCCTCTTTTTCCATTTTTCTTAAATCAAAGATGAGCTAATAAAGTTGTATTTTAATATATTTATTAAAAAATTATTATTATTTATTTAAAATTAATAACAAATAAATTTAAAGAATCATACATATAAAAATTTATTGAATTAATTATATTTATATTATATATTCATTAATTGGATATGTACTAATTTTTTTTAAAAAAATATATTCTATTTCTTTAAATTGAAAGAACTTAGAAATAGACGGAGCTAATGCAACCAGAATAACATAGCATGAAGCATGAAAATCCCAGGCATGGAAAGGAGTCTGATGGATCAAACAGAAAAAGCTAAAGAAAAAATCATCAAATTAAGGATTTTCTGTTTACAAATCTGCATGTTTACTCGCAGAAATTAACACTCCATTATTTAGTGTTTGTGCGATTTTCTTCTCATATTCCAATTCCAACGGTCCAATGTTCATTTTAAATTCTTCTTTATACATTTAAGCAGGAAAGGTCCACCGCCCCGTATGACAACGGTCACTTTTAGCACTTCGATAACCTTTCTTAGAACAACTTTTCACCACTTTAAAGCCCAGAGAAGAACCAAACAATAAAATAAATATAATAAAAATATTAAAACCCAAGAAAAATTATTAATAAATAAACCACATTTTCAGTCAAGTCAACTTGCTACCCAAATTCACCAAGAAAGTGCATCAAACTCGCCAGCACCACCGCCCTACAGAATCTGATCAGAAAGCGACGGTAGTCGCCGGAAAAAGTTGGCAGGGACCGACGGCATGTCGTCGCGGAATCGTGGGTGGCGGAGGTAGTAAAACCCTGCCACCAAGACAAAGACCTTGAAAGGCACAGCATAAAACAGTAAAGATGCGAAGAGGCAGAATACCACAAAAATTCCCGTCGCTCGTGGGTCCCTCCAGTTAAACAAGGCCTCCAAACGCTCCCCCTGTGCTGCCACGTCACCCAGAAGCGTCTGGGCCCGCCCCGCTAGGGCCCGCAACCGATCGTATCTTATACGCACCGTATCAGCTGGACGAGTAGAGGGGAGCCCATCGAATTCTTCATCCAGCTCATCCGGCCCCACGGCGTCCACGTAGGAGAGTCTTGGGTCCATATTGTGTGGGACTCTTAGGCGATAACGAAATCTCAGCGCCACGATCAAGAAGGCGTACATGAATAAGGTGGGGAGGATCAGATGCGGACATACCACCACAGCCAGGAGTAGCACGTGCAATAAAACAGTCGTGGGAGGGTGTGCCCACGTGCGAATCTCATCCAACCACCGTGCCAAAGTCGCCGCACGTGACAAGCAACCCACCACGCGGAACCAATTTGCCTTGCTCCTCCTCATGCTCCACACGTGTGTGTCACTGTCCAACATGAACTGAACCACCTCTTGACCCAAAGGAGGCTCGGACCTTGCTAGCCTCGCCGTGACAATGCGCATGGCGGTGTGGCGCAGGATGTCTTGTTGGGCTGGACCCAATGGGCAGACATAGTGCATCCTTGGAAGCATTGGGCTGCCATATGTCTGGATGAGAGTAAGCCATGACGAGCAAGAAAATCTAACGGTTATCTCAATTTCTCCCATTTTCTTGGCTCCACCAGGTAGCAATACGGTGAGACAATATGAATTTAGGTATACCCTGTTGGTATCAAGCTTCGATAGCCGTATACGGATCTTGCCAATACGCATGTCTTTCCCGGGCTTTCCTTCTTCATCCTTCTTGTATCTTCCATTATCAAATACACCAATGGTTAATACCGTACATGGATCGTATACGTCCCACGTATACTGCTCGTTCCACCGTGGATTAAACCGATCAAGGATGGTTCGGGTACGGACCCACTTGGGCCCATACTTGGCCACTACATAAGCATCAGTTGTCCCGCGAGCACCATCTTTGGTCTTGACAGGCAGCAAATTAGTAGCACTACGGATCCCGACCTCAAGCAACCCAATTGGAGCCTTGGCTAGTTGCTTAGCCGCAGCTCGGACATCACTGGTCACGTGAGCAGCTTCATCAAGCACGTGATAGCCACCCTCCAAGCACACCCTTACGTGTATGCTGCCAGCGTAAGGCTTGGTTTCACCACCTGTTAAATTGAACCATCTTGACTTTGGCTCCGCAAGATCGTCTGTTCTCCGTTCGATTGTCGGCACGTGTATCTTTGCATGGCCCACTGACTGCCCACTGGACACATCCTCCACGGTGACCACCAAAAATGGCTCAAACGGCTCAGCCGCAACGAAAACCAAATCCTCGTTCCAAGTTGGATTAGCCGAGATGGAAGATGATGAGCCGACTGTTGTGCGGCTTGTTTTAAAAAGCTGTGGCCCCAGCTGTGCCTTTACATAAAGCTCAGAACTTCGAACTTTAGGTTCGGTTCCCGAAGCTAGCTGCAAATCCTGGGTTTGGATAACCGTTAGCCGCAAATACCAAAGCTTCGGGGACAAGTACACCTTGGCACGGGTCTCGGGAACCAGTCCGCCGGAGTCCGACTGCCACGCCTCCTGAAACGCCTCGTCGGCCTGAGTCCCGATCCAAACAGCGAGCATCACGTCATTTTCCGGCGACTTCTCGGACTCGAGACTGTACCATTGTGGAGCCAGAGGACTGTCCGGTGGAACTCTCTTCGGCACTTCCTGCAAATCAAACGATACTGTTCCCAAGCAATTCTCCACGCATTCGTCGTTTTCCTTTTTCTCCTCACTCCAAACAGAAACTTCTAAAGAAGTGGAGTTCAAACCTTCTTTATCGAATGCAAAAACTTGATCCCACTCTTTATCGCTCTGGCTCTTTGTTTTGATGCTGTGAGTGCCAATCACAAGCTTGGCATGAATGGGGAAATTAGAATCTTTACTTGCTCGCTTTGCTTTTACAACACGGACATACAGAAACGGCATGCGATCCACCAGATCATATGTACTGCGGCCAAGGTCACCGGACAGAGATCGGAGTTCAAGCTCGTTGACACTGAGATCGGCTTGTTTTCCTGTCACTAGCTTCTCTCTCTGCTTTGATTTTTCATCATGCGCTAGCGATGGATTAACGACCTGGGCCGGTGCTGTAGCAGGAGGACCTTCTTGAGGCTTATCTTCCGGAGGTGGATTTGGTTGCTCCTCTGTTTTCGCTTCTTCTTTAGGCTTTTCCTCCTCCTTTTTCTCTTCAGCCTTTTCTTCCTTTTTCTCCTCCTCTGGCTTCGGAGTCTCCGGCCGCTTCTCCTCCGATGCATCCGCTGGCGGTGCCTGCTCTGTTTTCTGCTCGGCAGCGGAATCATCTACCGGCGGATCTTCATCTACATAACAAACTTTGACTCCGATCTCACCTTTAATCTGAGAAAACACACTCCGCTTCTCCAACGGATAATACACCAGAGTCTCAGATCCGGCTTTAGCAAAAGTGCTTCCAGCGAGCTTCACTTTACCGAGAAAAGTACTCTTTTTCCCGGCCTTCTTATCATTATACAAATTAATCTCCAAAATCTCCGTCGCCATCGACTCCGTATCCTGCACAAGAAACTCCAACCTCTCGTCCCACGCCGGATTCAGATCTCGGAACTTTGTCTTCGTCCTCCGTCTTTGACCGTCAAAATCAACAATCGCATATGCACTAGCCGTCCCTTGACCGTCCTTCGGCATCAAATTCTTGGCGTTGCAGACCTCGACTATAAGCTTTCTGGTAGCCATTTTCAGAAAATCAAGGAGGAAATGGATTTGATGGATATGATTTTACTGAGAAATAGTGTGAGCAGAGAAAGGGAAAGAAAGAGAAACGATTTGTGTGTGTTTATAGTGGAGGAAACAATGGGGGGGTTTTTTTAAAGGAAAAGAAGAGGAGCGGGGAGACGTTAATAGTGACACGTAGGAGAGCAGGGTGAGACGTGGCGAGATCTTGGGAAGCGAGATATTTTTGGACAAATAGCGACGACAGATGGACAAGAGTAGCGTGGGGACCGATCATGTATACACTGGAAAATGAAGCTACTGCGTAGAGGAAGAATCAAGTTTCGAAACAGGTTTTGTTTTGTTTGATTCATTAATGTGTTTTATCTAACTTATGCTATTATGGTATTAGTTAAAAATGTATTAAATATTTTTTTATTATAAATTTATATTAAAAAATAAAAATTAATTTTTAATTTTTTTAATTT
>BPVZ01000087.1:562402-572958 GCA_020521535.1 Rubroshorea leprosula
TATGTTTATCAAGCAAAACACATTATTTATATTATTTTAAAATTATACATTCTAAGCATACTAATTAGATAAAAAAATGATTTTAAAATTATATTATTTTAATAAAATATTCATATAATTCTTATTTTAAAAATATATAATTTCAATAAATATTTGTTATCTCATTCAAATAACATAACTTTAAAATGATGTTTGTTAAAAGAAATATACTTTTGCAGTGTTTGATCTGATGGATGAATATTTTCCTAATTATATATATTACAAAACTTCAACACGTTAATGTCATATCTTTGTTACATAATGGATCAAACGCCCACCAAATGCCGGCCGATTTCTGCATTTTAAAAAAAATTTCCAAACCTTTATTTTTTGTATTGGAATGTTTTTTGACCATTTCATTTAAGCTCAAGAACACAGGTCCATTAATCATGTTTAGAACATAACATAACAGAACACTTCGAAAACAAAAGGGAAAGATGGGTATGAAGATCGAGGTCGTGTTCTTTTTCTTCGTTCTTCCCCTTGCCCTCGCTGATCTGAGGGTTGGATTTTACAATTCTTCCTGTCCTCAAGCGGAATCTATAGTTCGAGGGGTGGTGCATTATCATTTCACGACTGATAAATCCATCACTGCAGCGTTGCTTCGCATGCATTTTCACGATTGTTTTGTTAGAGTAAGCTTCATTTCATTCCCAAATCACATTCGTGAGTCGGCTCCATTTTTCCTAACTATACAACTTTCCATTTAGTAATTTGTTTTCAAATATATATATATATATATTGTATAATTCAAATTGTAGTAAATTGTAAAATATAAATCATTGAACAGATCACTTAATATAATATGTCATCTTCTATTCAATAATTTTTTAAATATTTTAATACAATTTAAACTGTAAAATAATGAATTTTTTTATTTTTTTTTCTTAACAAAGGTAAAATTTTAAATTATTAAAAATAATTTTTGCAATCTCATATACACTAAATTATAAAATTTAGGCATATCAAGGCTATAATATTACAATTGGATGCAACTACAAAATTTTATTTTTCTAAATTATATTAGTGAAATTAAACTATCTGTTTCATAAGGTTGTGATGCATCAATTAATTCTTAGACTCGACCGACAAAAATCAATCGGAGAAAGATGCGGGACCTAACTTCACAGTACGTGGATATGAGCTAATTGACAAGGCCAAGAATGCCCTGGAGGCCGCCTGCCCTTTGGTTGTTTCCTGCGCAGACATCATCACCATCGCCACACGCTATGCTGTTGCGCTTGCTGGAGGACCATCCTATGTCATTCCCACAGAACGGCAAGGCGGGCTAGTCTCTGATCCCAGTGAAATCAACTTACCAGGACCAACATTTCCTGTATCCAAGGCATTCCAAAATTTCCAGTCCAAAAACCTAAGCCTAAATGATATGGCGACACGTTTGGGTGCACACGCTGTTGGAGTTGCACATTGTAATTTCTTCGTCGAACGGTTATCAGATTTCCAGGGGACTGGCAGTCCAGACCCTTCAATGGACCCAGCTCTGGCAGCTAAGCTCAGACAGGACTGTAGCATGGTCGGTGATACAACTGCGTTTCTTGATCAAAATAGTTCATTTGTTGTTGACAATCAATATTATAAAGAGATTCTCTTGAAGAGAGGAATATTGCAGATTGATCAGGAGTTTGCTAAGATGGCTTTTGTCCGGATTTGCGTCGAACAACATCAGATTCAGCAAAAGGTTTACAGATGCTATGGTGAAGCTGGGAAGGATTGAAGTTCTTGTTGGTAATGATGGAGAAATCAGGAAGAATTGTAGGGCCTCCAATTAAGCCAAAACAAATTACGTATGATCATTTGACAGAGAAAAGTGAAATTATTGGTCTCTTATGTAATAGCGTAAAATCATTTTGGTTAATGAATTCATTTTTATGATTATGGACTATATAACATAAATAATTCTTTTACTTAAAAAATTTCTCCACACCTAGGTATATTAATTAAATTCAAACTTGAGATATTCAGTTTAAAAATTTTAACTTTTCTTTGAAGAAGAAGTATGGTCTTTCTAATTTTGCAGATGTTAAATTCAAACATAATGCTCATAATTCTTAATGATATTTAGGATTCCAGCAGGGACAAGACACTACAACACTTATATCAGTTAAGAGTCGTTGCCTAAAGCTTATGTTAAGTCAGTTTTTGTCTTTGTGGGAAATGGAGGAAAAAAATAATTTAAATAAAATTAAAAAAAAAAAGATGATTCCAACCAATAATTTTTTTTTTTTTAAGTAAAAGACACATGGGATAGCATTTTTTGGTAAACGGACACATAATTATCCGGGCTCTTTTATCAAGCGAGTTAGCTCTATAACCCATGGTTATCTGGGCTTGGCTCAGCATCCTTCGGTTTTTGTTTAAATTCTGAATTAAGTGAAACTGTAGAAGGGTGAGTTTCCGGCATCGGCTTAAATCCAACTAGGCGAAGGATTTATTGAACTTAAGGGTGTAAGACTTGAGAGCTTCCACCTTAATCACCAGCACAAATATTCATTGTCTAACTTTCATTCCCTTCTGTTTGATAGAAGTATCAAATAAGGAGACCAACTTTTCTTTATTATGTAATTGAGTGCATAAAATTCTAATAATGACAAATAAGGACACTATCAATGATTATGGCAAATACTAAACCCTATAGAATAATGAAATTCAAGGCCTTGCGCTTGGTATGAGGCTATTTTTCTAGGAAATTGTTTGTTAAAAGGAAAATGATACATACACCTTATAAAGTTACATACTCCGTTATACACTAATGGTTTTCGTTATAATCCATTACACATTTCCCTCATAACTCCCCAAATGCACCCAACACTTTCTTTCTCTTTGCCCTTTCTCTTTGTCCTTTCCTTTCTCCCTCTTGTTGTTTCAGCCTTATGCACATAAAACAAGTCTATTTTTGGGATGATTAGTAGAAAGTGGAGTGCATGGGAGTGGAGCCAATTGGTAGAAAAGGGGAAAGAAAACAGGGAAAACTTCTGCAATTTTGGTATTGTGCATAGCTTTGCCACTTTGTTCAATTTGCAAATGTTCACCGTTGGATTAAGTTGAAATTTTGTCTAGATGTTCAAGAGACATTGATCTACATTATGAATGGTCAGTTTTTTGTTTGGAGCTTTGTAGGTTTCAATTTTGTGCCTAGAGCAGTGGCTTGTTTTTGGTGATCTTTTTTTTTTTTTTTTGTAGTTTTGGTACTGTGTACAACTTTATCATTTTGTTCAATTTGCAAAAGTTCGCAATTGGATTGAACTGAAATTTTGTTTAGGTGTTCAAGAGACATTGATCTATATTCTAAATGGTAAGTTTTTCATTTAGACCTTTGTAGGTTCTGATTTTGTGCCTAGAACAATAGTTCATTTTTTGGTAAACCGTCAGTGTGTAATGAGTTAAATAACAAAGACTGTCAATGTGTAACGGAGTATGTAACGGAGCAGAGTGTATGTATCAGTGTCTTTGTTGGAAAAGTGATTTTGAAAGTTTAGAATTGTACAAAGAGTTAGTAACTTATGTAATGAAGTTTTTTTTTAGATTGTTAACTTGATAATATTTAGTAAGAAGTTGATATTTTGAAAGTTGAGAGAAATTGTCAAGCAAGTTCCAATCAAGAAAAGTTAGGGAGAAACATTTTATTCCTTCCTAATAGGTGGGAAGAGAAGATTTGTTATCGAGAATTGTATAAAGAACAAAAGTAAGTCAAAAATACCAAATTTACGCATTTTTATGAGAAATAGAGGTTGTATTAAAATAAATAAATCAAGATTAACCCTTTATTTGTTATAGTATTTTTTTTAGGAAAACAGATCTTGTATTGAGTTAAAGAGACAAAGCAAGTACAATACAACTTTCTGTTGGAATTTAAGTATTTTAATAAAAAATAAAAATAGTATATTTTATAAATTAAATTTATTATCCTATTAAAGATTTGGTTAAATTAGCCATTATAGATTAATTTTCCTACTTGACGGCTAATTATTTCATAACAATTACCTAATTTATTCCTATAATTAACCTCTAAATGAGGGTTATAGGACCAGGGGTCCTATAAATGAGACATGTTACTTTTCTCAAAATGTTTTTTCCTCTACATTCTTTTATTTTCTTACTTTACTCTATTTTCTAATATTCTTAGGCAAAGGAGGGTACTTTAAGTTAGGTGACGCTCTAGGTAGTGTAGATTTATAGTGTTATTATAAAATTGTAACATTTTGGGGGTGACATGTTATGTATATCTCTATTGCGCTAGGAGATCTACTCTCTATAGAAATGCGAAAGCATAAATTACTTTAAGGTAAGAAAGCCTTTTACACTTATTTTGGTGATATTTTCTTATTAATATTTCCTCAATAAATTTACTAATTATTAATTTTATTATTTTGTGATTAAGGTACAACAATGACATACTATAGGGATGAAGAAGAATTTTCATAGAACAACAATTTACCTCACTCCGAGGCACCTAGCAATCTATAATTTTCATATGCCACGACAAATATGTCCCCTAAAGTACAAAGTAACTCAAAAAATAAAACAAACTAAAAAAAAATAGCTAAACAAAAATAAAACAACCTTGCTATCCATTTACCTCTCGAGCATTAGTTATATCGCCATAACACACTCGACAACATAACAGTTTGTAGCTAAATAATAAACCTAACTTGAAGTTATCGCACCCTAAGCACTTCTTATAGACAAACTCATGAGTCATCTTTGACATTTGTCCAAAGCTAAGGGTATAATTTAAGGAGCCCTCTAAGACCTCAACGTTAAAAGGTTCGAAATTAGTTTCAAATGTAAAGGATATTAGTGACAAACTAAAAATCACTCACTATTTTTAGTCATGAAAAGCCATTTTCTTATAGTGAAATAAAAATTTATATGAAATATTAGTTTGTTATAAATTGTGACAAAATTGCGAGATTTTGACGCAAATTGTGTAATTTAGCATAAATTAACTCAATTAAACTTCTCTTGAACAACTGATATTTTATGTTATTTTAGGTTACTTTTAGTGATTTTCATGTTTTTTGTATTATTTTGGGCTAAACATTTATTTATTTGGGGCCACAAGAACTAAACAAAAAAAAATTTGCTATCTCCTTTTTTGAACGAGAATGATAAGTCAGGTTAAAATGCCATAAAAATAATTTTGATAAGTTCTATAAAATTCTGAAATGAACCAACAAGAAAAGTCTCTCAAAAACTCAGATTCAATAGCTCCCCCAATTAGGGTTACAAGCCCTTTAAATAGGGAAAAAAAATTCTAATTAGAATAGGAAACTAACACCCTAAACCCTAATCATAATAACCACAAATTGGGTCTCAAATAAATGAATGTTTAGTCCAAAATAATACAAAAAATGTGAAAATCACTAAAAGTAACTTAAAGTAACATGAAATATTAGTTTGTTACATTTTGGGCTGAACATATATTTATTTGAGGCTCAATTCGTGGTTATTAGGATTAGAGTTTATGGTGTTAGTTCCCTATTTTGATTCACACTCACAGAGTCTAGAGGTTGCAGTAAGACTTCATCCTCCATGTCACAAAACAAAACAAACCCCACTATTGAAGGGATGACATTACATTAAAGACAACATGAAACCCCCACTTGTGGAGGTATAAAGCCGCATCATAGGACAGCACAAACCCTCACTATCGGAGAGGTGAAGCCGCACCAAACGGTGGCACAAACGCTCACAAATGGAGGGATGAGAGTAACATGTAAAAAAATGGACAAAACATAGTGTAGGAATCCCCACCGCTAGATGGATGAAGCCATCCATGTGGCTAAGGTTTTTCATGTTCTCTTGAAGAACAATGGCTCTATAGTTTGGAAGACGCTTTTTCTTTATTTATTATAGTATTTTTTTTGATAAATTTATTTATTATAGTCTTAATATATGTAAATACCAAAATAATGCTGAACTTTCTCAAGAAAGTTGTAGGAAACACCTCATACAATACACAACTAGCCAAAAGCAAAAATAACCAAACCTCATTTTCATGTAATTAACTTATCCTTCTTCAGCCATTCAGTAATCTCACTTGTTAGTTTTAGATTTAAAGAAAATGAGGGAGAGAAAGAGAGGTCGAGAGAGATGCAGGGATGCAGGTAACGGTCACCAGACTAGGAGCAGGCGGACAATACTGGGTAGAGAGTTCAATCGGCACAGAGGAAGAAGTCGACAAGGAAGGGTGGACAGGGCAAAACAGAGGGCGTGGAATGGGAAGCAGAGGGAATATATGGAAAGGAGATATGATGTGGGAATGTTCAAGCAAGCCACTACCTTCTTCTTCACCAACATTCCCAATGACTGGAGCTACTCTGAAATGTGGATAGAATTTGCAAAATTTGGCAGAGTATTCGCAATATACAGCCCTCTAAGAAGAAGTAGAAATGGAAGAAGGTTCGGCTTTGTCAGATACCTCAACGTTAAGGATGAGAAAGAATTAGAGAGGAAACTTGATCAGATCCGAATCAAGGGCAACAAGATTTGGGTTAACTTAGCCAAGCACCCTAAAGAGGAAGTTAAAGAAAGGGACACAAGGAGAATCGTAACCACAAATATGGTTGCTACAGGAAAATCATATGCAGATGCAGTGAAAGGGAAGTTGGGAAGGGCTCCATAAAAAGCAGAACCTATACATGCAAAGATGAGGCCGAAGTTGGACACCCAGACAACAAAGAGTAGAAGCAACAATACACCTAGACAACAAAACACTAGACAAACGTGGAAACTCAAAAGCAAACAAGAAGAATGGTTAGGAATTGAGTACAACGTCAAAGAAGAAGAATACGAGTGGCTGCGTGGCTGCTATGTGGGCATTGCTCACTCAGTGGAAATAGTGCCAAACCTTCAAGAAAAGTTTTATATGGAAGGTTATTTCTCTTGCAGACTCCGAGCAATATGGGGTAAGATGATCTTAATGGAATGTGAGGATAAAGAGGAATTAAAAGAGCCAGTACAAGGCGCTGCAAGCTGGCTGGGTCAGTGGTTCTCAGAAGTTAAACCTTGGACAACTGCTATGGTGGCAAATGAAAGATTTGTCTGGATGAGATGCCTAGGAGCACCAATTCATGCTTGAGGGCCAGATTTCTTTGAGACTATAGCCAATGCATGGGGCAAGTTTATATGTCTGGATGACAGTACAAGCAAGAGGAGGAGGTTCGACATAGCCAGATTCCTTATATTGACATCGATAATGGATTTAATCTCGGTTAAGAGGTAGATCAAAGTTAATGGAGTCTTTTACGATCTTAAATTTTCGGAAGAGGAAATGATTAATAGCCTATTCTCATTAAGGTATGATTTTATGCTAGATTTTAAGAGCGATTCTAGCTCTAAAGAGTCATGGTCGGAGGGAAGCGATGATGATGAGGAGCTGGGAAGTAAATTCAGTGCAGGAGATAACGAAAATTTCGACGGAGAAGAAGAAGATGTTAAAGGGGAACATGAGTTAAATGAGCTAGACAAACGGTCGACCAACACTCCGTCTGACAAAGTAAAATTTAAAATGAAGGGCACGGGTGAGTTTGAAATTGTGGCAGAGAGAGGTGGCGTGAATACTCAGAGAAGATTTGATAGGATCACATACAGCCAGCTGGGTGAGGAAGAATCAATGGAGATGGTGGAGGACAGTATGGAGGAGCTTCTAGAAGCAAGTGACATGGGGAGTGGTGAAGAGGTGGGGCTTTGTAAATTGGGCTCTAAGAGTAGGACAACAATGGACTCAATAGAGAACACGGAAGAATATGATTTGGGCCAGGCGAAAGCCCATGTTGAAAGGCTTGGGTCTAATCCATGAAGAAAATGAAGAAGGAGACAAGTATTTGAGGGCCCCATCGAATTCAAAAAGCAGAACATAAGTGGGAGAAAAGGGGGATTTGTTGGGAATATCAAGAAATGAGGAAAGAAGGGACCATCAGCAAATTTGCAATGAGATACAAGCAGAGACACCGAGTGAAGAATCAAGGGTGAATGAAAGGGTAAGCACCAGCGAAAAAATAGACAAAAAAAGTAGAAAAAGGAGAGCTATGAGCTGTAGAGCAATTTACCAAAGAGCCATAATGTTCGGATTAATGGGCCAACGAAGGAAGGGCCGAAGCAAATCTAAGAAGAAGCAAGCAGAGAAAGAAGGGATGCCGAGGTTCTTTCCCAATATGAGTAATTCGGTGGCAGGGGGATTAGTGAGAGACAGTGGAATAAAGAATTGCAATAGGATGCTGAAGGAGCAAAGCAGCTAGCAGACTGCAGCAAAACTATGGGAATTTGCAAAAAAAATTTGGTGTGGATGCAGAGGATGAGGAAGAGGCTGTCAAGATCCTTGAAGAAATGGAGATTCGTGATAGAAAAGAAAAGGCAGAGGGTAGCTCAAAGGAAGAAAGAAAGAATAAGAAGGTTAGTGAAGCTGCACAATGAATATCTTATCCTTTATTAATTAGAGGGATTGGAGGTGCTGGGAAGAAGAGGTATATTAGAGATCTAGTAGTAAAGGAGAAAGTGGATTTTTTAGCAATTTAGGAAACAAAATTAGCAGGAGTGGATAAACAATTCTGTAGAGCAGTGTGGTGGTATGAAGATTTTGAGTGGGTAGCCAAGGATGCTTGTGGAATGTCGGGTGGCATGCTTTGTTTGTGGAACCCCAAAGTGCTTACCATGTCCAGAATAATAGAGGGAGAAAATTTCATAGGCATAGAAGGAATTTGGGGGAGAGAGACGACCCCAGTGAGCATAATTAATGTATATTCCCCATGCCAGTTATCAGGGAAACGAACCTTATGGAAGGAATTGAAAAAACTGGTTTTTGGTAGAAGAGGTAATTGGTGTATTGCAAGTGATTTCAATGTAGTAAGAAAGACAGAGGAAAGAAAGGGGAGCAAGGGTATAAGCAATGAGATGAGAGAGTTTGACAGTTTCATAAGAGAAGCAGATTTGATTGATATCTCGTTAGTGGGCAAAAAGTTTTTGTGGTATCATGCTAGTGGACAGTATATGAGTAGAATAGACAGATTTCTACTTTTTGAAGGGTGGTTGTCCAAATGGGGTGAAACCAGACAATGGGGTTTAAGAAGAACAGTATTAGATCATTGCCCAATCCTACTCAAATTTTAGCAAGTAGACTGGGGTCCTAAACCATTCAGGTTCTTTGATGCTTGGTTAAAGATGGAAGGCTGTAGGGAGCTAATAAGAGAGGTATAGAGCAAAGTAGAAATCGAAGGATGGGCAGGGTATCGTCTCAAAGAAAAGATGAAGTTGACAAAGGAGGCGCTAAGGAAATGGAGCAGGGACTCAACCCTAGATATAGAGAGAAAGATAAGCAATATTGCAGCAGAGATAGATTGGATTGATAGGAAGGGGGAACAAGAGCAGTTGATGGAAGAAGACATCAAGAAAAGAAGAGAGGCCACAATAACCTTATGGGAAAATATGAAGAGAAAAGAAAGTATGATTCAACAGAAATCAAGGAAGACATGGTTAGCTCATGGAGATGCAAATACAAAGTTCTTCCACAAGTGTGTAAAAGGGAGATGGAGAAGAAATGAGATGAGTAGCATACACATAAATGGAGTCCAGTTAAAGGAAGCTATCAGAATGAAGGACGAGCTTGCTGGTTTCTTTGAGGAGATGTTTAAGGAAAAATAGAGGGTTAGGCCAAAGCTGGATGGGGTGTGTTTCAAACAGATAATGATTTCATAACTGGACCCTTCAGTGAAGGTGAGATCAAGGAAGCAGTGTGGGAGTGTGATAGCTTGAAAGCGCTAGGCCCTGATGGGTTTAACTTCAGGTTTATCAAGTGCGAATGGGAGCTAATAAAAGATGATGTGATTAGATTCCTACAGGAATTCCACAACAACAGCAAGATGGTGAGAGCACTCAACACCTCCTTCATTGTACTAGTTCCTAAATTGGACAATCCGTAAAAGATAGAGGAGTATCGACCCATCTCTTTAATTGGAGTTATGTATAAAATCCTAGCCATGTTGCTAGCCAACCGCATAAAGAAGGTGTTGCACCAGGTTGTGGGAGAACAATAGACGACATTTTTAAGTGGAAGACAGTTGATGGATGGAGTTTTGATTGCTAATGAGGTGATCGACGAAGCAAAAAAGAAGAAGAGGAAAACAATTATGTTTAAGATCAACTTTGAAAAGGCCTATGATAAGGTTAGTTGGGAATTCCTGGAATATATGATGAAGAGAATGGGATTCTGTGACAAGTGGAGGAAGTGGATCAGAGAGTACTTAAGAACAAGCCTTATATCAGTTCTGGTCAATGGTAGCCCAACAAGGCAATTTAATGTTTCAAAAGGTCTTAGACAAGGAGATCATTACTGCAGGAATGGGATTTCCGAACCGAAATATCGGTCCGGATATATAAGAAATCGGTCTGAATATATATATCCGGACCGATATTGGTCCTTATAGTTGATCTGAAAAAACGTGGTACGAATAAGTCTAATATACAGACCGATGTAGAATCGGTTCGTATATATATACTAT
>BPVZ01000087.1:579227-604167 GCA_020521535.1 Rubroshorea leprosula
TGCTAACAAGTTTCCAAGACTTTACACATTGTCTACAGGAAAGAACAACAGCATAAATCAAATGGGAGGGTGGCAAAATGCAGCAAGAATCGAAACTTCAAAGGCTGATTCAAGAAATCAAACTAGGAAGAGGAAAACCAGATGTATAGAGGTGGATACATAGCAAGGACGAGAATTATTCAACATGTTCAGCTTACCAAAGACTTATGGGGGAACAAGGCAGTGAGTAGCAAAAATAAAACATGCAGAAAATATGGAACACACCAATCCCCAGCAAAATCTCTGCATTCTCATGGCAAATGCTTCAGGATAAAATTCCAACAAAGGTAAACCTTTTAAAAAGAGGTATTATAAAATAGATTGAAGAGTGTAAATGTGACCTTTGTGGGATGACATATGAGGATACCAGCCACATCTTTATTCATTGTGAATTATCTTATAAATTGTGGAATGCCTGTTACAAATGGTGGGGTATCAAGACGGTATTTGACAATGACTGTTGGAAGGTGTTCGAACAGCATGGCAACCTGGTGAAAACAAAGAAGGAAAAGGAAGGATGGGAGTGCATATGGTTTGCCACAATATTGACAATATGGCTAACAAGAAACGGGAGGGTATTCAAAGGAAAGGAAGCAGACAGAAGAAATATGCTAGAGCTGGTGCAACTTAAATCCTTCAACTGGTTGAAAGAAAAAAGAGGAGGTTGCTTATTCTCATCATCTGATTGGCTACTGGATCCGGCAAGCTGTCTAAAGCATAACTGTGCAGGCAGAAAGAAAAACAAAGAATTTACAACCATCAGGTAGAAACAGGACCAGATGGATAGTAGCCACCACAGCACCAAGGAAGGATGTGAGGAGGCTGAAGAATACTAACATGATGCAAACAGTTGAAAGGTGCCAGAAAAGCAACTAAGGAAATTCAAAGCCAAAAATATCAACAAGGGAGATTATGGTATTCTGGAAGGGTTGAGCATTCTGAAACCCGACACGGTTGTGGTGTCGACACTTTATTAGGGTGTCGACACCAATAGGAGGAACTGAGCTCCCAAATCTCCGACACGGAGATGGTGTCGACACATAATATAGGTGTCGACACCGAACGGGATGGCTATTTGACTATGTAACTCTTCGCCTTTCAAACTAAAATGTTTACAAGTTTGGGGTAAACCTTGTACTCCATTTCAATAAGTATTACTTTTGCTTTTCAAAAAAAAAAAAAAATTTGTAATTAACTTATCCAAATTTTTTAGAGTCTATCTTGAAAATTTATTGAATAGCTATTTTAAACGAGTCATGCATTCACGTTGACTCTAACCTCTTCCTTACTGTGGGATTGGTGATACCAATCGATATGAGCACAATTTCATCAAAATTGCAATTATTGGCTAGTATCATTTATAGATAGTGTCCTTATTTGCAACCAATGGGACTTGGTGTCACCAATTGCATAATGATAGAAATGGTATCCTTATTTAATCCTTCTACCCTTCTGTTTTGTGTCAGTTTGATATTTTTTTTCTTAACAGAATATTCTAGGCCAAAAAATACTAGGCCCAAAATGGACAGATTTTCAAAGTTTCGCCTTTTGGTCGAAATGTTTCAATTTGAGAAAATTTAAGTCTATCTAGGTCTATTCAATTCTTTTCCAAATTCATTTCCCCTTCAAGTTATTATGAAAATGCAAATGCCTAATGAAACTTTGTATCATACTCTTCTTTTTTTCTATTTTCTTTTCTCATTTCTGCTTTTTCCTTATAGAAGACTAATTAATTAACACCCTATGCCTAGGGTGAGGGTTTATGCTTCTGCATACCGTATAAAGGCCAAATTAATCACTTTACTGCAAAGTTTTTGACAATAAAGCCAGAAACGCATGTTGTTCGTAATTCAATATCTTTGGAGACTTTCAAAAAAATTGTTTTTTCTTTTAATAAGGGAGACATTCATCATTATTACTATTTGCACCTTTCCCCCTTATATTTGGCAGTCGTTCAGGTAAAAAAGCAAGATCAATTGCAAGAATCTCAGGTACATAATGCCATGTTTGTCCTAGCTTTTAGCCTTTAGTCTTAAGCTTCCCATGTGCTAATTTTTGAAATTAATCATTGATCTAACATAGATCAAGTAATTTCCTAGTGTAGATTCATGCACTTGTAATCTTAAAGATTCCGACACGGCGGCGGGATTAAACCCCTTTATGAGACAGATAGGGTTAGGCATTTTGGTTTAGTATCAAGTTATTGGTTCTTTAGTTAGGGGATTCTCGATCGACTATTGTTAATAAGTTAATTGGACTTAATTAACTTACAAAGACAAGCTCTAGGGTCATTTATATCTTTTAGAAATAATTATGTAATGGGTTGGAATATTTATTATAATATTCATTCATGGGTTTGTTTGATTTGACTCAATTTATCAATTTATAGAATTTTTTCTTTAAATAGCTCGTTAGCATGTTTAGAAATGTTAGTTTATAAGCTGATTATAAAGAATTAAAGCTTTGTTTGATTTGTTTGTTAAAAATAAGTAATAGCTACAACTACTAGTTGATAGTTGATAAAACAACTAATATTAATTTCAAATTGGCTTATAGGTTGATGTTTTCCAAGACTCTAACTAGCAATTTAAGAAAAAAAAGCTATAGGATAGTAAAATCAACCAAACCACACCTTTAGTAAGAGATAACAACATTTTTATTGGCTATAAAGTTCTAACAGTGAAACCAAACGTAGCCATATATATCTTTTATGTCATTTGTTAAGAATTATGCATGTTTGGTTTGAGAGAAATGGAGGAAAAGAGTGGGAATGGAATTTTTTATCTAGTCAAATTAAGATGTTAGGCTAAATCTTAAATTGATTGGGCCAAAAACTTTTTCCTTCTCCCTCCATTGAAACCAAACATGCCTTAAAGGTTAAAAAAAGAAAAATTGACAAATTATTAATGAAGGGAATTTGCATTGTGTAATTTTTAATTTTATCTATTTCTTTCAAATCAAACATACTTTAAAAATTAAAATCACTATTATTTAAGTATTTTTGTAAGTTAGATATAGTGTTCAAGTTTTGAGAGTAACACTAAAAGGAAAATTAGTTTCTTTAAAGTGTCATTGGTTTTGCACTATGTTTATGTAAAGATTGTCTTGAAGGTTCTTTTTTTTTTTATATATATATATAAAAAAAAGCCTTCGAGTATATAAAAAGGAAAATTGTTGATACACCCTCTGATTTTTGGTTTAACACACCTAACGACACCCTTTGATTTAATTTTTAAATTTTACCTTTAAAAATTTTTCCACATTGAATTCAAATTTACAATTATTAGTTTTTTAATGATTGAATCGAGATAATGTTGTTAAATGTATTGAACCGAAAAATATAAAAAAGAAAATTGTTGATACACCCTCTGATTTTTGGTTTAACACACCTAACGACACCTTTTGATTTAATTTTTAAATTTTACCTTTAAAAGTTTTTTCACATTGAATTCAAATTTACAATTATTAATTTTTTAATGATTGAATCGAGATAGTGTTGTTAAATGTATTGAATGGAAAAATGTACCGATCGTTATTCATATAAAATTTAATTTGATAATACCCTGATCATTTAAAGTTCAAACGAAATATATATACAAGTTTACTGTTTTACATTTAAGCTGTTCTTAATTAATGTAAATAATAAAATGCTTTGTGTATATATATGATATACAAAATCAAATTTCTTTCACCAACCGGGCCTGAGGTCCAATGGTTGGTCCCCAAGCCTCAGGGCTTGGGTGAGGTAGAAGTCAGGGCTTCGAGTCATGCTACCGCCGTGAACTTCACCAACTTGCAACCCTCAAATGAGGGGGTGGAACGTTCACTATCCTCAAAAAATTTCAGCTGCTAACAAACTAACTCTACTAATTTTCTAACCATCTATCTGGTCAAAAAAAAAAATCAAATTTCTTTCACCAACCGGGCCTGAGGCCCAATGGTTGGTCCCCAAGCCTCAGGGCTTGGGTGAGGTAGAGGTCAGGGCTTCGAGTCATGCTACCGCCTTCACCAACTTGCAACCCTCAAATGAGGGGGTGGAACGTTCACTATCCTCAAAAAATTTCAGCTGCTAACAAACTAACTCTACTAACTTTCTAACCATCTATCTGGTCAAAAAAAAAAAAAATCAAATTTCTTTCTCTGCCACGCCTTTAAATTCTTAAATTTTTAAATTTGTGGCGAAAGAATTTAATTAAAACTTACTTCATTGAAGTCTCGCCAAACAAGGTAATTTTTCTTTTGTTCTTATTGAATAATCAATGTATAGGGTCATTGCCTATTTTCTAAAAAAGAAAAAACAATGTATAGGGTCCATTATTTTATAGTTTAAATGATAAAATAAAAATTTTTAAATAAAAAAGTATCAAATTTAAAAATTCTTTATCTTTATTTAAAAATTATTACTTTATAATTACAAATAATTTAAATTATAAAACAAAATTTTATAAGGTAAAAAGTAGGTATATAGATCAACACAACAAGTCAGTCAAGTTCATAAGAGAAATGAGAAGTGACAGTTCCAGTTGTACTAAGAATAATTGATTTAAAAAAGAAGAGCTGTCAAAATTGTACAGTAGAGATTCCCTTCAGTGAGTGAGTAGGCAGTTTTCCATTTGTAGCTAAAGTCCAAAAGCCTAGAAAACCTTGTAAAGCTCACAGAAGTGGCAGCCTACCAAACATCCATGACATGAGTCCCATGCAACTGATATAATTCTTTAATCCAATAAATTAATTTTAATTATTCTTTTAAGTTAATAGATTAGGAGAATAATGCAAAATTTTCAGAGAAATAAATTTTGAGGGGACACCGACCAACATTTGGTTTCGCTTTTGGGGCGCATGGATTAAGCGTTTTGTGCTTTGATTTTTTCTATACTGTTAACATGTGTGCGCTCGTGTGTGAACTCGAGTGCTTTAGAGTTTCTTCAGCCAATTTGACTCTCTAAAACATAAATTTCTGAATTGGATTGAATTAATTTGTTTGAAGGGATTATAGGGAAGATGGGTTTTAAACTTTTCTTGCATGTGCTTTTTGCTGTGTCGATTGAGCACTGAGATTCTTGAATTGGGAGGCGTTCAGTTTTTGCTTGGTATGGTAATTATACGTCTAGAAATAAGTGATGGGATGTAGAAGAGATAAATTTTGTAACGGATTGAAGTATTTCTTTTTCTTTTGAAATGATCAATGGCTTTTTCTTTTGTTAGTAGAAATTTTTATTTTTTGTTTAGTAGTTAAGGTATTCTTAGTTTAACTTGTGGATATCTTAAAACTAATCTCTTTTTGGTCTAGTGAAAGGCAAGCCATTCACAATGGAATTAAAGAATTCATGAAGAATTATGCCTTCATTAACCTCCTTAAAGAATCAAAATTTTTTATGAAAAATAGAGATTTTATTAATAAGGCAAAGTCAAGATTACATGAAATCTCTATATTAGGGTAAATATAGTTTAAAACTAAATCATTATATACAATAGTAGACACAAACTTAAACTATATCAATAATGGATATAAACAAATAAGTAAAGAGAGTCATTTATATCCATGAATTACCATGTAATTGCTGTATGAGCACAAACAAAGCGATAATAGTAGAAAGAAAGTCACTATGAGCATCTCAAACTATGAGGCATTCACACTTCTTTAACTAGCTTGTAGGAGAGAGCGGGGATTTTGACATACAATAGTCCTCTTCTCATTGTATGTCATTTCATCAATTAAGAGAGAATCATTCACCTAATCCAATGTCTCAATTTCCTTTTTTTCTCTTACAAGCCCATATAATATTCTTAGATGAAGCCTTCTTCAATGGAGAACTTGGGACAAAATTATTGAAAAAGTCCTCCCAACATATGAAGACACATGAGCATTTTGAACTTTTAATTGTTTCAATAATTTCATTGATTAAAGTTACTTTGGAAATGGTGGGGGATTACAGTTACTTTGGAAAATGATTACTAGAAATCCTTTGAGCAGTTTGGGGTATGGGCTAAGGAATCACATGTAAAGGAAGGCTGGGATTGTATCTAGAACATTGTGGTGTGGTCCATATGGCTCGCAAGAAACCAGAAGATATTCTGAGATTCTGACATCAACAAAAATAAGTTACTTGACCACATTTAGTTGAATTCTTTTTTGTGGATTAAGACAAGGAAATCTAGATGCTTGTTCAATCTTTTTGATTGCTTAACTAATCCTATGGCATGTCTTAAAGTTAACTGGGATAAGAAATGGAGTCTTGTCCTAAGTTTGGATGGATTAGCCTTATTATCAACAGGGTATTGATGGAACCCCCCGAATGTAATCTCATAGGTTGCATTGAGCAACTAATTGACTTTACTTGGAATTAAGGCAGAGTCAGTAGATGCTCAGTAGTGTACATGTTTTTGTATTATGGGCAGGAGTACCCCTTGTACTCTATCTAATAAACTCTATTTGCTGTGCAAAAAAAAATAATAATAATTTCATTGATTAAAGACTTGCCTATTAGTTGCAATAGGTTCTCTTCATCCATGAATCCACCAGCCACAAGTCTAAAGGACTTGACTTTCAACTGCTACAAAAACTTGCAATGCCACCAAAGCTCTCTCTTTTCTTGAATCAATACTGCAATTAACAAAAGAAATCAAAGACAACAAACCAACATAGCATTGGAACCACTACTAATTATCATCAAAGATGTTGCTTGCCCTAGAATTTTTTTTTTTTTTTTGATAGAGAAGATGAATTGAAAAGCAAAAGAAAAGATAAAAATAAAAATAAAATGATAGATTATGGAAGGATGAATTGAAAAAAAAAAGTTGCAACTCTTTTAAAGGGAGAAATCCTAAAGGTAGAAACCGTCAACCCCAAATCCTAGCCTTAGGAGAGAGAGCAAATCCTAGCCTTAGGAGAGAGAGCACATGGGCTTTGCACCATTAAGAAAAAAAAAAAAAAAAAAAAATTGAAGTATGCATTATTATCTAAAAAATTGTGAAGGGATTCTCTCTATTCACATGTGAATGCTTAACAATCTCCCTTGTTCACTTGTGAATCTTCAATATCTTATGCCATTGCACCTTCGTGGGTGTAGGGAGGATACCCTTACACTTACTTGAGGTACACAATTATCTAGAAACTCCGATTAGATGGAGAAATTGTCCTCCTCTCAACACCTAGGAAGAGTGGAGACACTTACTACTTACTACTTACCACTATTGAGGAGTTTAGGGCACCACTCACATTGTTGGGTTAAGCAATAGAGTCAATAGCAAAACTCAAATGAGTTCAACATGTAAAAACATCATCTTGAATTCAAAAGATTTGCCTGTTAGGTTCATGAGTTTTCACGTATATAAATCACTTACATTTCACTCTTCACTTGGATATGAGATTTTCTCTACCAACATATGAATACTCAAGAAAAATCAATTACTAAATTAAATTATAAATTAAGGGAAAGTTGGGTTAAACTTGCACATGTGCTACAAACATTTTACCACCATGCAAAGTGCCAAGACGTCATTAATGATGAATTAAATTTTAATAAGTGTGCATAAACCATTATTTTAAATAACAAGAGTATATGTGCATGCATCATACCAAAAACCATTATTTTGCAATAGAAATGAAAAGCATAATGAAAAAAATCTTCTCCATGTGGATTTGTAATCTTCTTGTCTATCCTTTTTCTCTTAAATTTTAGCACAATGAAAACGCAAATTATAACCAATAATTTGAAAAATCAAACCAAACCTTCACTTCGGCATTTCATCAAACAATAGCATATGTAACATCAGAAAACCACATAGAATCCTAGGAAATATATAGAACAGAGAGACAGAAAACCGCATCTGAAATCACAGATCAGAGTCGGTTCCTGTTTTGTTCCTCTGAAAATACAAATAAATTCTGCAAAATCCATTTGCCTATTTTCAAAAAAAAAATAAATAAATAAATAAATTCTACAAAATCTTTTTATTTATTTATGTACATGTACAGATACAGGAGAAAGAGAAATAAAAGTGTTCGAAATTTAAGCCAACCTTGGAGGGGGCTTTCCATCCTCTCGTTTAATATAAAAAAGTTGAGAGGTGCCACTGTAAGCCATGTTTGCCTAACGTCACGGCTATTAAATAATTGCACGGTTTCTTGACCGTCACTTTGGATTGTTTCTCTTTGTTTAATGAATTTTTGCATTTATAATAAAAAACAAACAAACAGGACTTAAAGAAAAGGAAAATGTGTCTCTTCCTTTACAGCGACCCAGCTTTCCATGCATTCCTTCACATGCACTTGCCCGAGACGAAAACCCTAGTTTTGTTTTTTCACACCCTTTTTCCTCCTTAACCGCCCCCCTTTTTTTACCATTTTGACCACTAATTTCTGCAACCTTTTTTTCTTTTTATTGTGTAAACATCTTTTTCCTCAATGTAAGTCTTTATTATGAATAAAATAGGAAACATGTTAAGTACGTACTGGCTAGCTAGCAAGTAGGAATAAAAGAATAGTGCAATTAACATTTCAACCCTATGTAATATTCGGTAAAATTACCAATTACACATGGCAATTCTTAATTGCTAATGCGTGGTCTGTTGTTGAGTTGTCTAATAAGCACCAAACATGTTCTAAACTAGGTATACACTGGAAGGGTTTGCCTTGTTTGTATAATTGGACATGTCACAAGCCTAATTGATTAAGGGCCAAATAACAGGTCCTAGCAAGCACCATGAATGGTTCAACAAACATGTACGAGTCGTGTCCTCTCCATGCATTTGTGCAAGTCAAGGACCATTTAGGGACATTGATTATCCTACGCCCGACTATTGAGCTCTTAACCAATTTCATCAAACCTAAAATAGATAAAATTATAGGTTAAAACCATACATGGTAGGTTTGCATAAGAAAGGAACATGAGCTTTAGCTAGACCTATAAAAAGAGAAATTATCTCTCTTGCACCGTGTAATTGATATTCTACTTGTTCAAACCTCTTCTTTTTTCTACATTCATGACTGCAAAAACATTGACTTATGCAACAGAGTCTCTATGAAGCCATCTCTAGCATGCCTCTAACATTTGCTCTATTGTCATGATTATAGTTTTAAAATTCACAAAAGTCAGATAATATCAGTATACACTACTTTATCCCTTATGTATTGAAGATGTACATTGAATTCACCATGGCTAAAGTGATGAGCCAAAGGAGAAGGAATTGATTTGAAGGTTAGGGAAAAAAAAAACCCTAAACCAAAGAAAGACTAGAAAAGATGAGTCGGTTGAATCCATCCATAACATGTACAGGGGAAGATCTCAATTTGGCAAGATTGTAATTTCCCTAGCTAGATTTAGTGGAAACAACAAAAGGGCAATTTCGTACAATCACCGAATAACATTCCTTCCAGCTCCTCTATATAAATTCACCCACCTCCTCTTCGACCTCTAATCTAATGCATTCTAGACACTGTGCCTTAATTTAATTTTTCTCAGATATTTTTTTTCCTTTTTAAACTTTTAAGCCTAGGTTTCAGTACTCTTCAAATATCATTTCTTTTTCCCTTCACTTTCATTTCTAGACAGAAATGGAAGAGCAAGCAGCTCCGGACCCTAACACTAGTAATCCCGGCCAAGGTTCTGACAGAAGCGAGCCGGTCCGGTCCCGGTGGACGCCCAAGCCAGAGCAAATCCTCATCCTAGAGTCCATCTTCAACAGCGGAATGGTCAATCCGCCGAAAGACGAGACAGTCAGAATAAGAAAGCTGCTTGAGAAATTCGGTACCGTAGGCGACGCCAACGTCTTCTACTGGTTCCAAAACCGCCGCTCGAGATCCCGCCGCCGCCAACGCCAGCTGCAGGCTAGTCTCGCTGGAGAACAGAGGAATAATGTTAGTAACAACAACTTTCAAGCGCAAACTGGCGGTGCAATTCAGTATGACAACAATACTGCCGCTGCCATTGCATATGCAGCGGCGGCCACCGCTGCTTCACCTTCGTTTCCTTCCTCTCACGCTTCCTATTTCGTTGGTTCTTCTTCTTCCTGTGGAGGTATCAGCGAAGATGGAGTCGGGAATTTTTTTGCAGATCAAATGGGGTTTCAAGAAATCGATCAGAGCTCGTCGATTTTCTGCCCTTCAGAATCTTCAAATTTGCACTACCAATCTGGTAATGCATGGCAAATTTAATTACTTCTTTTACTTATTATTAGTTTCTTTTTTTTCTGGCCGAATATTATTAGTCTCTTTATCAAATATCAAACTGTTTCTTCAAATTAATTATCCTTTTTAAAATTGGAGTTTTCAAAAGTTAGGTAGACATTCTAGCTAAGAGTGAATTACAGGGGATAAAGTTTTTTTTTTTTTCTTTTTCTTTTACATCTTATTGTGGCCTTTTCAAAAGTTAGGTAGGTATTTTGAGACTGAAGGTACCTGAGAATAAAGCTTAATGGTTATCTTTTACATTTAAGCTTCTCTTTCCCAAATCTCTCCTTGTCCCAAACTTTTAACTCGAAACTTCTAAGTTAGAAGTTTCAAGCTGTAATCAGTTTTGCGATATCTTCTTTTTTTCAGTTTTCTATCAGCAGTTCAAAGTTTTTATTCAAAACATGTATAAGGAACACTCTGAACCCCTATTATAATATCAAACCTTCTCATTACAAAATACGGACCATATCTCTTCTTCTTTTTATTTTTGATCTTCTTAAATCCTGACAAAGAAATTATTATGAGAAAACTTTTTCCAGGAGAAGACTAATGATTGAAACACCTGAAGCAATTTGAAATATACAACTTTCTCCTGAATTTTCTCTTAAAAGATTCTCTTCTTTTGCTTGTTTTGAGATCATCAGGCTTTCTTCTCTATTTAACTAAAATATATATATTTTTTCTTTTTCTTTTTTTCTTTTTTACGTACAGGGTTCATTACAGTTTTTATTAATGGAGTGGCAACTGAAGTTCCCAGAGGACCACTGGACATAAGAGCAATGTTTGGACAAGATGCAATTTTGGTCCATTCCTCAGGTGTTCCGGTGCCAATGAATGAATTTGGGTATGTAATGCAGAGCTTACAACATGGGGAAAGCTATTTCCTGGTAAGTCTATCTTGAAGATAATTAATTCCCTCATCCAACCTCTCTTTTTGTCTCTCAGAGATTTTTCTCACATTCTTCTTCGACAAAATAAAATAAAGAATGTGGGTCGGCTTCTTGTACTTTTACAGACTGTTTTATTCCAATTTATTATCATTTGCTAGAGTGATTAAAAAAAGTAATTAATCATAGATTGTATAAATGATCAGTTCTATCAAGGACATCGTACTGAATTTTTTGCTTAATCTGGGTGCCTAAGAGGGAATTTTTAGAATTCCATGAGGACTCTCTTTCTTATGCAAGTAATAAAATTATAATCAACAAAGATGGTGAATTCATTTTGACAGTACTTTGCAGATTCCAAAAGTTAGAAAACTGTAGATTACAGTTAATCCTTAAGTGTTCCACTAACATGTGTACTTTTTAATTTAGGACCAATTAGGGTTTCTAAACCCAATTTTAAACTCACTAATGTAGTTTTTAATGTCTCTCTGTCTTTATCCTAGGACTGATTAAGGTGATTAATTTGCTCTAATTTTGGTTCAAGGAATCTAGAAAAAAAAAAAAAAGGAAAAAAAAAAGAGCTTATTACTCACATTATAGAAATTCTGATTTCAGGTTGCAAGACCAACATAAACAGGAAATAAAGCTGCAAAATGTACTGGGAGATATTCCTCTATAGACCAGCAAGTGGTGTGGAGATAGTGCAAACAATATAAGCAAGACAAAATCTTTTACTAGTTGTATTTTAAGTTTGCTTCATTTTTGTTCCCTAATTCCCCTCTTAATTTTGTTAATTTTTGTTTCTATCTTAGCCACCTTCAAAGTTATATAATTTACAGAAATCTAATCTCTAAAATCTAAGAGATTAGTGCATATATATATATATGCATGAAACCTTGAAATTAAATTTGGTGTAATATAAAGTTTCGTACGTAATTACTTATTAGCTTTTCTTCTTTTTTGGTGCATCATCAAATCATTGCTAATATGTTTAATTTCTTTACATATCACAAATTAAGGTTACATTACTACAGAACCAATGACTCTAACAAGTTAGAATTAATTAAGTTCGAGTTAGGTTAAGTTCGACATCATTAGATTTCTCTTTCTGTTTTGTTTTATTATTATTTTTTTTAATCAGTGAAGAAAAAGCTTTTCCGAGGAAGGAAAAAAGGGTATTTCAATCTATCACAATACGGTCCAATTTACAAAAAGCATAGTGCTCAATAACTCAATCCCTCCTCATTGCAAAGCCAGATCACTAAGCAGCTTTGATTCTGAAGTGCAAAGCCAGATCATTACCGTTCTTGTAACTTTGAATGCCAGTTGAGGATATTCCTTGGAGATTCAAAATGAGGAAGCACATTGTGGATAAATTCATATCTAAACGGGCATCTTGGAAAACTTAATGCCTTGCTTGCTACTAATTTTCCTTTATATTATTTCTCAATTTTTAAGGTCTTGAAAGGAGTGTTGAGTGAATTTATCAAAATTTAAAGAATGTTCTTTCGGGGGAGTTGTCAGATTGAATACAATCTATTGGGTTAAATGGGATTGGATTTTGTCTTGAGAAAAAAAAAAAAAAAAAGAAGAGGTTAGGGGTCCCAAATTTGTGTTCCATAGAAACTTAGCATTACTTGGAAAATGGTGGGATATCATAGATTTGGTGATGATAGCCCTGTGGACAAAAAATAAAAAAAGCAGTAGAAAGGTTTGAGCACTGAGAAAACAAAGGAAGTAATTAGAGAGGGTTTTGAGTGGAAGATTGGGGATTGGGAGAAAAATTAAATTAGGGAATGATGTTTGGGTCGTCAGTGCCTTTAAAGAAAATGTTTCCCTCGACTATTATCATTGTCCAGGAACTGTTGTATAGAAGAGGTGGGACTGTCGAGTAGCAGGATTTGTTCAGGAATTTTATCTTTTGGAGAAGAAGAGCTTTCTGTAGAGAATTTGGTGCAGTGTTCTCATATGGTAATTGGTGTAAAAATCCTTAGTTATGCACTCAAGGGTCTAGGTAGGAGTTCCTTTGGTTGAGAGGAGGTTGTGTTTTGACCGATGTGCTAGAGCTAGAGCTGTTCTTGTCAATTCTAAGCTAATTAGTACCAAGATAGTAATATGTTTGTGTGCCCGCTTGAAATTTAGTAATAGATTTTATATTGTTGATAGCATAAATAAATAAATAAATAATAATAATAATAAAAGAGAAATCAAATCCATTGGAAAGAAAAATCATAGGAGTTGATCCTCAAAAAGGGTAGAAAACAATTCGTGTCAAATTAAAATAGAAAAGTCAACAAATTCCAAGCATGCTTAGTAACGGAAGGTTAAAACCAAGAGTTTTGTAGTTCGGTTAAAAAAAAAAAAAAAGATCATATCATGTTGATCGTTGCATTAATTAGCAACTTAAAATTTATATAACCTATCTTCTAATTGGATGTGAAATCAACATTTCAACATGGAGTTTAAAAAACATTATTTGTTGTATTACGAACTTCTGGCTATGTGAACTCTTGTATTGAGCATAAATTTATAAACTTGAAAAAGCTTTCTGCGGACTATAAAAAGCACTTAGAACTTGGTATAAATGCTTATTTGTTTAAGGTTTTCAAATGTTTCCTTGAGGTTGAGGTGCATACTCCTTACATGCAAACCCAAAAAAAAAAAAAAAAGAAAGAAAGAAAGAAAAAGGCTCTGGAGATAGAAGGAAAGTACTGAATTTTTTTGAATTATAGTAATTGTGGAGGAGGGGGAGCGAGGGGAGATGAGATTACAAGTGTGGGCTGGGCTCGAACGTCGAGCGCCACTCCCTGGCGCCAATTCACTGGAGACCTGGAGTAAAGTGGCTTTTGCCACTTGCTCTTCCATGTGGTTAGCGGAGGGAAAGCACCTGTAGTATGCTTGCATTATATGTAGATGATTTAATTTACGCTAGAAATAATAGAATTTGATATGACAGATCTTGGAAACGATGCCTTGCGTTTTTTTTTTTTTTAATGTATAATGGTCCTACATTCTGCTACTGGAATTTTTATTTTTCAGAAGAAATATGGACAATAAGTTTTGACAATAAGTTTTAGAAAGGTTTGCAACAAAAGAATTGAAGTTCTGCTGTTACTCCAATTCTATGCAAAAACGTTTCAATCTTGAAAAGGTTGTAGAAGGAGAAAGGTGGGCAGCTCTCTCTACAAGTAAATTCCTTAGGTGGCGTTTGGTTAGGAGTAAAGTTCTCGTACAATTTTTCTCTACCTAGATTATCTAGAGTTATTTATATATTGTCACACATTAATATTGTAATAAAAAAATAAAAGTGGTATTTTTAATTTTTATTTTTTCTAACACTATTTTCAATTAGTAAATTTTTCTTCTTATATATTTTGAAAAGAAAAAATTTGTTCTCAACTTCTCTTATATAAGACTCACTCACATAATTTTTACTAACCTCTAAGACTCCTTTGATAAATTTTCTACCAATTTTTTTTGTGTTAATTTTTTATCGAACAGAAAAAATTAACAATCTAATAAAATTCTAACAAATTTCATTATAAAATTTACCAACTTTCCATACAATATTTTCTCAACCATTTTCCTAGTATAATTGGCCCTAAACATGTCTTTAATGTATTTGGCAGCTAGACGGACTTGATATAATGCATTTCTGTTTTGTGTTTTGGTCGTAAAATTTTATAGAGGACGGGTAGGGTCCTACCATATATTAAATTTTACCACTTAGGAACGAATTTACTTGTGAATTTTTTTTAAAAAAAAAAACATAGCATTAAGCTCTTTTTTTTTTTTTATTCAATTTCGCCCTACAAATAATTACTCCATTTTCAAAAAAACCACATCCTAAACTTCCCAACCTCTCTTATTAATAAGGATCAATATGAAATTTTTTTTTTTTGATAAGCAAATCAAAGAAAATTTATTATAGGATCAATATGAAATTTTAATAAGTAATAATTATATTTTTATGAATCTTGGTAATTTTCTCTATAATTAGTTCAACCAAAAGTGTGACAAGTTTTTCTATTAGCCAACAAATAAAAATTTCATTATTAATCAAGTAAATATAGTGAGTACTCTAATCCATAATCAAAAAGGTAAAAATGTGACAAGTAAAATAAAAGCAAGCTAGTAAATTGTTATGGCTTAATTGAATAAACAATCTAGTAACTTTTATATTTTTCTCTATTTCATCTACTATATCTTTAGATATTTTCAAATTTATCTACTATCTTTTTTTCTTTTTGAACAACAATTTATTAAAATGGAGTACAAGGGGTACTTCTACCCATGTACAATCAGAGTCAAAATACAATTAAAGGAAAACACTACATATTTCTACTATGGAAGATTACATTTCCTCTTGCCTTTTGAGGATCTTATGCTTAGCATAGGTTCCTGCAACCAATCTGAAAAAGAGAGTCCCCTACAATCACTTGAGTCGGAGCCATTGGTAGGAACAAGACTAGACCATGTCGAAAAGTTTATCCTCATCAGGGGGTTTTTGTCTAAATAATGATTCATTCCTTGCCAACCATAAAGTCCATGTTAAGGAAAACCAAATTGATTCCCAACCTTGTCCAACTTTAGAAGAAGCAATTAGTCCTTCGTGGTTGGTAAAGGCATCCCAACAGCTATGAGGTTGAACATTCTCCAACTGCTACCATTGAAGGCATTTGGACCATAATCTATGAGCTACATTATAGTGCTAAAAAAGATGGTTGGAGTCTTCAATTCCATCTTGACATAGAAAGCAAATAGTGTCAGTGGTTTCCTTGATAATTCCTCTTTTGAGCAAGTTCCACTTGGTTGGCACTCTATCTAGAATCAATTTCCATGTGAGAGCACAAACCTTGGTCGAGATGATGGTGTTCCTAGCTCTTTTGAAGATATCAAAGTGATTGGAGGCATTAGATTCTATGAGAATATAATAGGCAATACTTGAGCTGTAATTGCCATCTTTGCTATGTTGCCATTCCCAAGTGTCTTTCCTACATTGGATTGGGGTTGCTTGATTTGGTTGTGACATTAAAGCATCCACTTGCTCCTTTTCTCTATCAAGCAAGGTCCTACGCCATTTTAGATTCCATCACCAACCTTCATTTTCCCACACCCCAATCTATATTACTATGAGGTGCTTCCCTATGAATAACAAAAACAACTTTGGAAAAGCATTAGCAAGAACCTTGTTGCCCACCCAATTATCTAACCAAAACCTAATATCCTCACCTTCTCCAAGTTTAAGCCTAAAGCTCTCTTCCAACCATTTAGAATTAACTTCTTCAATTTGGCAATCCTACATAGGTCCCCCCACCAAAATGAGCCCCTTTCAGCCCCCTCAGTAAACCTATCCTCCTAGTTGATGCCTATTCTCCCATATGTACATCTCAATACCTTGCTCCACATTCCTTTTTCACCCTTAGCAATTCTACCCCACCATTTTCCCAAAAGCACTAGATTGAATAATCTTAGGTCCCTCACTCCTAACCCTCCACTATCTTTACTTTTGCAAATGTTATTCTAGCTAATCCAACAAATAGATTTTTTTGTCGTCACTCCCCCCCCCCCCAAACCCATAAAAAAGTTTCTCCTAATTTTATCAAGGGTTCCAATAATACCTTGAGGCACAAGGTAACAAGACATGAAGAAGACCAGTAAACTAGACAGCACAGAGTTCAAAAGTGTGAGGTGCCCACCAAAGGAGAGGTACTGACATTTCCAGAAGGTTAGGTCTTTTTAAAATATCCCACTAGATCTGTCCAAAAAAGTAATTTGTCTATGGTTGCCACCCATTGGAATACCAAGATACTTGAAGGGAATAACCACCTTCTTACAATTCTGAAGCCATGACATTTTTGAGAGCCAAGCATTATCAACATGAAGTCCTGAGATCTGGCTTTTACTATAGTTGATTTTCAAGCTAGACATAAGTTTGAAAGTCGTCAAAATGCATTTCACTGCCCAAATGTTGTCATCAATTGCTTCACCAAAAATTAATGTATCATCAGCAAATTGAAGATGAGTGAGCCTAAGGTCCTCACTAGCTACAATGCCTTTGAATAGCCTTTTCTCCACAACCGAATTTAATAATCCATTTAAGCTTCCAACGATAATAAGGGACAAGGATAGAGATAGAGGGTCACCTTGCCTTAATCCTTTGCTAACATGAAGTTGCCTTGAGGTGTTGCCATTTACAAGAACCGAAACAAGACTAAAAGATAAGCATCCATCAATCAATTTGCACCACAAGTTGCTAAATCCCATTCTATGCATCATGTAATGAAGGGAGCTTTAGTTGACATTGTCAAAGGCTTTCTTGAAGTCAATTTTGAGGAAAAAGCTATTGTTTCTATGTCTTCTAGCTTTGTCAATAAGCTCATTTGCGACTAACACTCCATTGACAAGAAGTCTTCCACCAATAAACGTCGTTTGTTGCTCCCCAATAATGCTACCCATAACAAGTCGAAGTCTACTTGCCAAGAGTTTGGTGACAATTTTGTACATTGATCCAATAAGGGATATAGGTTTGTATTCTTTCACCTTTTGAGGATTCGACACCTTGGGAATCAAAGCAATAAAAGAAGAGTTACAACCTTTAGCCAACTTGCCTGTGCTGTGAAACTCATTCATAAAATCAACTATGTCCCCTTTCAGCATATCCTAAAATTCCTTAATGAATTGGAAGTTAAATTTGTCGAGTCCCAAAGCTTTTGTGCTTTCACAGCTCCATATAGCTTTCTTGATTTCTTCCTCGCAGATTCTATCCGTTAACATAAGCTAATCAGTTTTATGAGATCTTTTTGAAGGGGATGCCACCAAGAACTAGTATGCCCCCCATCCCTCATCCGCAAAAAGGCTTTCAAAAAACCCATCAATGTTTTCCTTAATTTCATCAACTTCATTCAAATTTTCATCTTTAATTTGAATGTTGTTAATCTCGTTCTTTCTAGTTCTTCCCTTGATGCTACGGTGGAAGTATTTAGTGTTGCTATCCCCTTTTTTTAGCCACATTTTTCTAGACTTTTGCCTTAACATTCCTCCTTTGATCTTGAGATTGTTCCATAGTTCCACAAAGCTTTGCTTTCTTTTTTGGATTTATTTTATGGATAATTTACTTGTTTCACTTTTAAGGTCAATTTGCTCAATTCCTTTCTTGGCATTGGCAATATTCTCATCATCCCTTCAAACAAAGTTCCTGCTCTAGTTCTTCAATGTAACTTTAATGGTTTTCAACTTTTCCTTGAGACAATAGCTCTTGAGCCCTTCAACCTCAATGGAGCTCCATGCTTTCTTAATCATTTTAGGAAACCTCGGAGCCTCCAACCATGCATCATAGAATTTAAAGGGTTTGGGTCCCCAATCTTGGGAAAGGGTTTTAAGTAAAATGGGACAGTGATCAGAACACGAGCGAGAGAGACCCCATTGCTTTAGGTCTGGCCAATTAAGAAGCCAATCCTCTGAGAACAGCCCTTTGTCGATTCTACTCATGGATTCCTTGTTGGCTCTATACCAAGTGTACTTATGACCAATGAGCAGCAAGTCCACCAACTCTATTTCCTTGATGATGCCATTGAAATATCTCATATTGGTACATTTTGTTGTACTGCCTTTCTGTTCATGAACATCCCTTATTGCATTAAAATCTCATAATAGGCACCAATTCCCTTTAGTTGATGAAACCACATCTTTTAACCCTGTCCACAAAATTTTCTTCCTAACTAAATCACAGGGTGAGTAAACATTTATAATATGAATAGGAATTGATTCATTAGCCCAAAACCCAAAAACTCCTAGAAAATTATTTCCTTTAGTAACATTGTGTTTTTAAAATAACCAAGTGTTCTAGATACAAATCAGGCCTCCAAATTTTCCACTAGAGGCTGTTGCAACCCAATCAAAAGTATCATATCCCCAGATAGCTTTACATATTCTTTTATCAACCATCTCAAGTTTGGTTTCCTGAATTGCTATGAACTGTACCTTTTCCTTGCAAATTATGTCCCTAATCTCTTTATATTTACCCCCACCACCTAGACCTCTAACATTCCATGATAATAGAATCATTTTGGAAAAGGATGACATACCCAACCTCTGAGGGGAGCTTCGTCCTCTTGTGTCCTTCTGGTTTGTTTGTCTCTAGCCTTCATTGTTTCAATTTGTTGTATTATTGTGTTTTCACCACCAATGGTCATTGCACCTATCATCTTTGAGAATTTCCAAATCTCACTGTCCTTGCCACTTTGCCCCAGATTTAGGAGGCACTTGTTGCAATTTGCGATCCCACTATCACCAATCGAGACATTAGTAACCTGTTTATCTGGGTTTGGGAAGAAAGTGGGCATGTCTTCACTTGAGTCCGTCTTCAAGCTCTATTTCCCTCTGCCGATCTTAGTCCTCCTAATTGCCTCAATTTATCTACTATCTTTTACTTTTAGTTTGTTAACTTTCAAATAGCAATTTTACTCCATTTGATCAAATTAATCTTGAACTATATATTTTGTGAATTTTTACTTGAAATTAATTTTGAAATAAAACTAATTTCGTGAAAGTAAGAAGTTCCTTTTTATTGTCTGAAGAACTGTAACATTTATCACATGCTACTTCAGCTCTCTCTTTTAACAATTCTCCTTTGTAGTAAAATTTGCAATTATTGATATGTTCTAATAGCTTGCATAGTATGTTATGAACTACTTTGTTGGCTAGGACTATTTTATTTTAGTTTTTATTTAACTTTCTATTATTTTTTTTATTAAAATAATAAAAGTTTTGTACAGTAGACTATTTTAAAATATTTTACAAACTTTATAGACTATTTAAGAAGAAAACTAACTTTCTAAATTAAAATGAAATTAGGCTAATAATTAATAGACCAATTATTGAATAAAGTCAAATTGTTATTGCCATACATGTTTTTTATTTGACAATTATACCCTTCATTTGAATTCTGCTTCTCACTCACATCAGTAATTTGGACCCCTTCATTTTTTCTCCCAGTAGAATCCAGTTTGCATCTTTTTTCCTAAGCACTTCTTCTTTTAGCTAGTTAATTTTTCTAATTCCCTTCGTTTTCTTTCTTTGACTTCCCTTTTCCTCATTTGCTTTCCCTTCTTCCCTATTGTTTTTCCTCCTGTCTTCATTTCACAGTACGAACCCTTGTCCTCTTTTCAATTTCCATTCGCAAATCCCCTAGATCTTTGGCCAAAATTGAATTTTTATGAGAAAATTACATTTTAATTAATAGTGGTTTAGGCTTATCAAATAAAAACTTAATATTTTAAAATATGTGTATAACATACTTATAGTTTGAAGTAAATGTATATAGATTTGAAATTTCAAAATGTGCACATAATCATGGAGGTTATATGAAATCCTAAATACCCTCATTGTTCTTCTCTATTCGATTTCAAGAAATTTTAAGTGGTTATTTACGTCTTGTGCAAACTTTAAGAGTTTATATGTATATTTTGAAATCTCAGATTTTTATTTACACATATCTAAAATTACAAGTATGTTATATTCATATTTTAAAATTTTCAAGTTTTTATGTGCACTTGTCTCGAACTATAAGTAATTAAATCCTAATTTTCGCAATTTTACTCTCTTTAATTTAATAAATAAATAAAATGAAGCAGAAAAGTGTAGTATTTTTTATTTTAGGAAAGGCAATTCTGAAAAAGAAAAAGTGTAGTACCTTGAAATCCCAACAATCAAGTTCAGTTGACCCGGATGTCCGATATATTCACCAAATCGCAATTTAATAAACGTTTTTGGATTTGCTGGTGGGTGTGAGTTTTTTTTTTTTCCTTGAGTTTGAGATTGAAATTTTGGTGATTTTATCGTGTTCAGATGTGAACAGGGTTGCACCATCTCCAGCAAAAGCTTCCGCTTTCCAGTGAACGTCGATGATGATGAAAGTTGCAAATTGCAAAATTTTGATAAGGGTATAAATGTCAAATAATTAAGAACTGTATAACTTGAAATAGAGGGTGTGACGAAGAGGGGAATGGTTATTATCATCAAACAAATTGTTGAGTTACACAAATTTTTTTAAAATATTATTTTATTAACTATTAAATATAATTAGTAAATAATAAAATAATTAAAATTTATTATTTAATATATTAAAATTAATTTATATATTAAAATTTTTAAAAACTATAACTAAATGTAGATAAAAAGATTTTATGTGCCTCCAACAATTTTATATATGGCCTTAACCACTTCTCCACCCAAGCAAAACCAATAAACAGTTTTTTTCATTTTTATTTCTTTATTTTTTTTTATATTATCCTCTTAGTATCTGATAACCACATTAGATCCCTACTAATCCAAAATCAAGTTACGTCGGATTCTATTAGGAAGAAACTCTTTCAACGGTTGTTTTTTCATTTATAAGATTCAAATTCGAAATCTTATTTAAGGAACTCGAAATCTTATTTAAGGAGAATCAAACTCCTTTCATTCAAACCAACAAATCATTAGTACTTTTTATTTCTTTATTCACAATACCATTCATACATATGATTCAAATCTAAAATTGTTTACACATTCGAAAGAAAAATTACCGCTAATTTGTTTAAGGAGATGGCAAAACCCATAGACAGTTGTGTCCTATTAAACGCATAGAAATCGAGGAACAAACTTGCATGAGGAGTACGTGGATTCTGATCCATGTGATGGACAAAGCTATAATTATTAATTAATCAAAGAAATAATTAAGTCTCCCAAAACATAAGAAATAGAGCAACTTGCTCTTCAACACCGACCAAAATAACCAATCCAAAGGAAACGGATGTTTGGTAAAAAGATTTGTTAAATCTGAAAAAACAAGAGGCACATTTTACTGAGAAATACCATGTGGTAATCCAACTTAAAAGGCTCCATTGGCTGGCATGGGAATAAAGAAATGCCAGGAATTGTTTTGCACTGACCCATGAAAAATGAAAACAGCCAAAGTCAAGTTACTCCTTGGGGAATTCAATAGAGGAGTTGTAAGCAATCTTTTCTCTCTTGTTTCTTTTAGTCACTAAATCAATGTAGGACTTTAGATCCTTTTTCTATTTTCCATGATAGGATCGAGAATAAAGGTCTGGCCCTAACAACACTCCGGGCTACTGTTGCAAAAGAAAAAAAGGTCTAATTTTCAGTCTACATGGAGTAAACTACGTAAGTCTGAGCAATTAAGATGAAAACTTTAAGGAGAGAGTATTAAGGGAAGTGGGATGAGTAAGAGGCTGGGGTCAAGATGTTAGAGAGGGGTGGTGGACTTCCTAAGTCCTTTTCTTGAGCGGGTAAGAGAAGCGATTTTACCAAACAGCTTTTTTTTTTTTTTTTTACACAATGAAAAACAATCATATTTCATTTCTTATCTCATCCCGCTCGTATGTCATGTGATTCAAATTTAAAACTTTTTATTTTTAACAAAAAAAAAATAATCATTGAACTATTTAAGCCATTGGCGATTTTACCAAACTGTTTTATTAGTACTAATTTGAGATGAGAAGACCTAGTGCTCGATTATAATGAATTTTTTTTTTTAATCGTTAGGATGTCTGGGTCAATTTACACAGCTTGATAACTTTTTAATTTAGTCAAAAAGCAATTCATCATGCCACTACTAAGAAATTTATACAAATAACTTCACATTAAACTCCTTGAAAAAACCAAATTAGCTTTATTCCAATCAAATTCCTTACCAACTAAACTATTGCTCATTAGATAATTAATTTTTTTGGCTGTCACAAAAACAAAAAAAAAAAAAAAGGAAAAAAAAAAAAAAAGAATGAATAGCTACCCTACATGTGACCACGAGCGCTGCCTAATTAAGACCGTAACGCTATTTGCGGTGCCAATTGATTTGCGTCCGTCCAATTAAAGCTTCCTCTACCACCATCTCCTTCGCCCAATCCATACTCCATAGATTTACTTTTCTTTGAATAATAAAAGATAAATATCAATGTTTTGAAACCTGACCCGCTCACTCAGTTTGATCACTAGGTCTTACTCAATTGGGTGAACCATTCAAATTAGTTGGTCTAACCACTTGACTTAATAAATATTATTAAATAAATTTAGTTATAAAACCATGAGAATAGTCTATATTAATTTTATCTAAAAAAATTAGAGTGCCAATATTCTTTTACTTAATTAAAACTTAATTCAAAATTCAAAATTTTAATTTATTAAATGTTGGTATACCTAGATTTTTGAATTTTTAATTAGTTTTAATTAAATAAAATAAAGTCATCTAAGGTTAAAACTTTAATTTTTATGGGGGAATCAAAATTAATATAAATTATCCTTTAAAACTATTTTTACCTTAATTGATTTTATTTTTAAAGTTGATTGAAATCATTTTTATATTGCTTAATTAAAGTAGTTATTAATTTAAAGACTTTATCTTCAAAATTTATTAGATTTTCAGGATTGATCATTTCAAATTAATTCCATTCATTAAATTTATTAAAATACCTAATATATTTGTTCTTTATTAGTTATCTAAATTATTGATATCATTTTAATTATAATTTCTTTCTTTTATTGATTTTATTCATTTCATAGACTAAAATAGTTATTTTTTAGGGAAAGTGCATATCAATCTCGATTTCTAAATAAATTGGAGTCCTAATCTTAAATTATTTCATTTTATTTAATTAAAACTCAATTCAAAATTTTAAAATTCATCTTATTAAATATTGATATTTAAATTTAAAAATTAATTATATTAAAATATATAATTCGTTTTTAAATATAACTATCAACATTTAATAGGGGTGGATTTCTGAATTTTAAATTGAGATGTTTGTTTCCAAATGTTGTTGGAACGTAACTCTAATTTTTTTTAATTGAAACTAATACACACTAACATTTTTTTTTTTAAGAAAAAATCTTATAAATATCAAGTTGTTACAACTGGATATATGAATCATAAATGATTGCTTGTAAATCTTTATAGAAACCCATAAAAAGGTTATTATTCTAAAGTTGTAAAACAACCAAATGAGCAATTTGAGTAATTTGAGTAAAATCAAACCCTAAATTACTTTAAGCCCAAACAAACAACCTACACACAAAATCTCAAACTAAATGAAGGGGTGCGTCTAGTATTGCGATTGAGTTTTTTTGTATAGTTGTATAATATTTTTTTGATACATGTGTGTTTGGTTTTTTTTTTTTCAAATTACTTTTTTAAAAAACTATAGAAAATCACTACAGATTTACAATAATTTTATATATAAAGTCATGAACTTTATTTTTTAATTTTTTGACTGTGATTTTTATGAAAAACACTTAATATTTAATATAAATACAAAATTACCCATTAAAACCTAATTTTATATAATTTAATTATATCATAATTTATAATATTATACTAATGATAGAAAATTTAAAAAACTTAAATTATTAAAAATAGTAAATATTATCTATTTTAATAATTATACATCTTATAATATTTTTAAAATTTTAATTAATAATTAATAAAATCTATCATATTTCATCCATAATACTTTTAAAAAATAAATAACTAAATACCAAAAATATATTTTAACCACAATTACAATATAACACAATTACAATATAACACAATTACAATATAACACAATTTAACACAACAATAATCACAATACTTCACAATAATCCCAAACACACCTGAAATTTCCTCCAAATGAAAACAAATCTTTCTTAACTAATTATCTTCCTATTTTCCTCTCATAATTTCATAAGTCATTGCACATCTCAAAAGAAGGTAAGCCCACACGATCAAAATCTCATCCGTAGCCCAGCAAAGCCTCCGTCTCCGCGTCCTCCAACTGTAACCCCTCAGACTCAAACCTCC
>BPVZ01000087.1:631404-646743 GCA_020521535.1 Rubroshorea leprosula
ACTGTCAATAACCCTTAAAAAAAAAAACAGAAATTATTTCAAGCAATATCTGTTAGTTTTTAACAATAAATTACAAGTAGTTGATGACATGGTATACAAACTTAATTTAAGCATAAAAATGAATATATATTAACTAAAAGTATATTAACAAACAAATTTGGAAAAGTAAAAAAATATTAATAAATTTAAACACTTTTAAGGGGGTAATAACGAACAATTTTTCATTCTATTAACACTACTAGAAAAAAAAGCCCTAATTTGGTCAAGAAAACTGGCCGAATAAGGTTATATTTTGACTGAAAAACAAGTAATTTGGTCAAGCTTCATGATCGAGTTGTTGGACCGAATATGTTTTGTATGAAATACAATTTTGGAGAAAATTTCATCTTGATTGAAAATCTGGTTCAGAAATCATTAAATAACTCTTATATTTGGTTTGATCGAAATATTTACATATTATTTAATCAACTATTTCGATTAAAACAATTGACTGAACTAAGCACAAATTACAATTTTTGTTTTCCTCATTTTGATGCAGATACATGACCAAATTAACAAAGAAGGGTATTTTTGGTAATTTGCACTCAATTTTTTCAGTTAGTCACCATGATCAAAATAAGGTAGATAGTAAATTCAACCCAGCAATATTTGGATCAAAATCACTAACCGAAATAATACAAGATGAATATTTTTGAAAATTTGCTACATATATTTTCAATTAAAAAATACAACCGAAATTAATGATTATAAGTTTCAATCAGATAATTTGAGCAAAATAATTGGAAATTGAATTTTCAAAAAATAAAAATGCATTTTATTTCAATCAGTAATTTTGATCAAAATAAACAAGCAGATTCCAAAAAAAATAAAATTATTTAATGAATTTTAATTTAGATGGTAAATATTATAATAAAATTTGGTATTAAAAATTTTAATTTTAGTATTATCAATTATATACAATTCTTATTTATTTAATTTATTAGTTTTTTATATATATAGTTTTTAATTATTATCATGCTTTTTTACTAATAATTATAATTAAATTTCTAAATATAAAAAAAAAAATTAAAAGAACCCAAAAATACCTTACATTTGCCAAAGGAATCCAACATAATTGCAAAAATAAGTCAAAATGATATATATAATCACAAATAAAAGCATGTTAATTAAAGCATGCAAATAAAATAACTAAATATATATAAAAAATTGAGGATAAAAATTGAATCATGTTAAAAAATTACCTCCAAAATGCTGTCCCATGTTCACCAAATTAAAGAACCTTAAAAATGAAAAATTAAATCATTAGTACATAATTAAAACAATCAAAAACAAAAGATTTATAGAAAATAAAGACAATTTTACATAATAAAGCAATTTAAAAAGTGAAAGCAAAATAAATGGTAAAGAAGGAATTAGTATTAGTTTTGGTATGTGAAGAATATGAATAAAACTTAAAAAGAAAGAAGAGTTGTGATGAACAATAAAAAGAAGAAGAAAGATGAATAGATGAAGAAGTAGTGAAGATTTAAAGAGACTTATTGAAAGTTAGAAGAATCAAAGGTAAAGCTAGAGAAGGAAGAAACAATGAAGCCATAAAAGGAAGAAAGAAATGAAAAAGAAGTCAGAGAAGTGATAAGAATAGTCTGGGTTGATGTATATATAGATTGAATATTATTTTAGACAATAATACTGACCGAAATAAAAAGGCAGAAAATTCAAACATTTTCGGCTAAAATTTTAAAAGGGAAGGTTGGGGTGCAAAATTAATTCGGTCATGAATTTTGAGCAAATTAAATGTAGTGAAAAATTCAAAAAATTTCACCAATTCAAAGGCAAACATCAACCTTATTTTGGTCAAGGTTCATGACCAAACTAATTTGTATAACTAGTTTAGTCAAACTGTTTGACCGAATTAAAATTAAGTTTTTTTTTTATTATTTTGAACAATTGTTCGGTCAAATATTTTGACTGAATTAGTAATGTTTTGGTCAAAATATTTGACTGAAGGGAAACAAGAAATTTTGGGCATATTTCGGTCAATAACAGTGATCGAAATATGTTGATATGCCAGTGCCAAATAGAAGGCTTCGTTCAATTAATTTACATATTACTGTATTTCCTACCTTTTACATTCCCCTTTTTGTTACTTTATCTGTTTCTAGTTTTTTGACAATATGTAAGTAATATAATAAAAATTCTACTAATTAAACTTTTTCTAAATATATATTAGAATGTACATTTAATGGAAAAATTAACCTACAAGCACATAAATATAAAACTAGATCGTATTAGGGTTGGAGCGAGGGATGCAGCGGTGAGGGCAGACGGCGGATCCAGACGGCAGCAAGGTTTCAAAGGGCAGTCAAATGGGTTTAACAATTAGTTTTCAAGACAAGCGAAGACATTCTTCTTCTACAATTTTCCAGAAAACCGTGAGGTAGCTGACTTATGGTATGATTTTGCAAAGTATGGGAAAGTGGTCGATGTCTATGTGCCGAGGAAGAGAGATAAGTGGGGCAAAAGGTTTGGTTTTGTTAGAATGGCAGAGGCGCAAAACCAGGTTCAGATGGAGAAGAGGCTGAATGAGATGTGGATCGATTATTATAAGATGAGAGTAAAAATTGCAAATAAGAGCCAGAATCAAGGAGTAAGAAATACAAAGATCTCGACAGTAGCAAATGTAAAGTGGACGCCGGTTAGAATGAACAGATTAGTTCAACCGGGACAATCATATGCGTAGGCTGTTGTGGGTGACAGCGGTGAAGGGGAACAGGTGGATGTAAGGCCAGCAAATGTGAAAGAGAGGGTCCGGGAAGCGATAGAACCAGTATCAGTTCAAGCATTACGACTCGTGGAGAAGGAAGAAGTGGGGTCGTGTGCAAAGGCGAGTGCAAAGGAGGGGAAGATGGGTGGGGTTGAGAAACAACATGAGAAGGTGATCATTGAAATCTCACCGACGGAGGAGGAGCTTCAGTGGCTGGAAGGAAGTATGGTGGCTTCGATGAAGTCGTTAGTGTGGATAACGAGTATACAAGATCGAATGGATGTAGATGGAGGGTTGATAACTTTATCACCATTAGGAGGACAATTAGTGCTGTTAATTGAGCGAGTGAGAGGTTATCTGATGGAGTATATGTTGCAAAACAAGGAGACTTTTGATTCTTGGTTTGAAAATATACAACCTTGGAAAGCAGCATCTGTGCAGAGATGTCGATTGGCCTGGTTACGAATTTCAGGGGTACCGTTGCAAGCCTAGAATGATCGATGTTTCGAAATGGTAGGAGGAACGGTGGGGGAAGTGATCCTGATTCATGATGATACCAAAAGGAAGGCTATTTTGTGTGATGGGAGGGTGCTGGTCCTCTGTTCTGCTGCATCTAAAGTCTCAAAATCCATTATGCTGAAGGTGGATGAGAAGCTGTATGAAATAGAAGTGGTGGAAGAGGAATGGCGATCGGATCCAGATTGGTGGCTGGCAGAAGAAGACCAACGGAGCTCGATGAGCACTGCATCGGAAACTCATTCAATGCAGAGCGAAGATGACGGGCACGAATTAACCACTAACGGGATTAGCAACAAGGATTATGACAGTATAGATGTGGAGTCGTTACACAAAGAAGGTTTTTTGAATTCAAGATTGCAAGAGATAACGGCATGCAACAACAATGCCAATTTTGATTTGCCGCTGGAATTTGGAGAAGTTAATGGGCATGATGAAGGCGAGGCGAATGACGAGGGGAATGGGTTGATAGGGAGTGATGTCCATAATGGGCTGGAGGAGAGTATTGGGTTTACTAAAGGCCCAACAAATGAGGTAATTAAAGACAAAGAGGAATAGCCCACGAGAGAGGATCTAGAGGATTCCAGCACAGCACATAAAGAAAAATCCAGAGACAGGATGGGTAAAAGAAGGAGAAAAATTGCAGATTGCTACCTGGAGGAGTTGACTGAAATTTGAAAAGAGAGGGCGGACTGGGTCACTACATGGACAAAGTAGAGGCAAGCACGAAGGGCAAAGAAGGTTCAATTGGTGACCGACGAAATGGTGAAGAGAGCTGGAAGTGTGTCTTTGTTAGATGGATGCATTGAGCACCGAAATCAGATAATAAAACGAGATCTAAACTTGCAGGAGGTGAGGAAGATGATGAATATAAGGAGAAGGTTGGGGATGCAATTTCAGGAAAATGAAGAAGAGATTGAATCTAGACTATGTGTGATGGAGGAACAGGATGAGAGGAAAGGGAAAAATCCGTGAGGTGTGGGCGGGTTTGGGCAGTGTGGATGTGGGTATTAATTTTTTTGATGAAGGTGTTGTCTTTTAATGTTAGGGGTTTAGGGAGTATGTTGAAGAGGAAGGAAGTGGCGAAATTAGTGCAAGTAGAAAGACCAAATTTCTTGTTTCTACAAGAGACCAAATTAGAAGAGATGGATGAGGGTCTTTGTGGAATGGTGTGGCATTCAAAGGGTTTTGAGTGGGTTGTGAAAAGGTCTATAGGGGCTTTAGGCGGTTTGCTCTGTGTGTGGGATAGGATGAATTTTAGTAAGCTGGGTCAATTTACAGGAGATGGTTATCTGGGAATAAAAGGGCTTTGGGGTCTGAAGAAGGAAATGTGTTATCTCGTGAATGTTTATGCTCCAACTAATAGAACGAAAAAAGCTAAGTTATGGGATGAGTTGAGGCAAATGATTATGGAGGAAGGAGGAAGATGGCTGATCGCAGGGGATTTTAATGCAGTACATAGTATTGAAGAAAGGAGGGGTAGAACAGGGGAGAGTCCAGATATGAAGGAATTTAATGATTTTATAGAGGCAGTGGGGTTGGTGGACCATAAATTGGCGAATCGAAGATTCAAATGTTATAGACCAGATGGCACATCTATGAGTTGTTTGGATAGGGTATTGATGACAAGTGAGATGACCAAATTGGGTGGAGAATGGGTGCAACAAGGTTTAAAGAGAACTATTTCAGATCATTGTGCGATCGTTATGAAAACCAGAGTATCGGATTGGGGTCCTAAACCCTTTAGGGTTCTTGATGTTTGGCAACAACATCCGAAGTTTAAGAGGGTGGTTGAGGAACAGTGGAATGCAATGGCAATGGATGGGTTTGCAGGCTATAGATGTAAAAAAAAATTGAAGATGTTGAAAGAATTCTTGCAAGAATGGAACAAAGGGGTGTTTGGGGATATAGAGGCTCAATTTGAAAGGGCAGCTGCCAAAGTTGCACATGTGCACATGAAGAATGAAGATTTTACATTGGATGAAGATGAGGTACATGAAAGACAGGAGGGCTTTCAGGAGATATGGGATAGTATGAGGAAGAGGGAAGCTTTATGGAGGCAGAAGTCAAGAAGTAACTGGGTAAAATTGGGGGATGCAAATACCAAATTTTTCCATAAAATTGCAAATGGACGAAAGGCTTGTAATGGCATTGTAGGGCTCTTATGTGATGGACAATGGGTGGAGGAGCCAAAGCTGGTAAAGAAGGCAGCTGTTGATTATGTTCAAAAGTTGTTTTCTAGAGGATCATGGAATCATCCAAAACCTTCTGGTATTATTTTCAAGCAAATTTCTGAGGAGATGAAGGTATGGCTAGAAAGACCATTTTCGATAGAAGAGATTGAAGATGGATTGAAGAGTTGTGAAGGGAATAAAGCACCAGGACCGGATGGATACAACTTTAATTTTATCAAATTTGCTTGGAACAGCTTGAAGGAGGATTTTGTGAGTTTTTTTGGGGAGTTTCATCAACATGGCAGGTTAGTAAAGGGTCTAAATTCCTCCTTTTTGACATTAATTCCTAAAAAGCTGAATTCTGTGGAATTAAAAGACTTTAGACCTATTAGCCTGATTGGGTGTATTTACAAATTATTAGCAAAGGTGTTAGCAAATAGGCTTAAGGAAGTAATGTCACAAATTATTAGTGATACTCAGTCTGCTTTTGTTGGGGGGCGTTAGTTGGTTGATGGGGTGCTAGTCTTGAACGAAGTTGTTGAGGAGGTCAAGAGACGAAAGCACCAAGCTTTTATTTTTAAGGCCGACTTTGAGAAGGCCTATGATTGTGTCAATTGGTCTTTTTTGGATTGGATGATGAACAGGTTTGGTTTTGGAGTGCGATGGAGAAGATGGATAAAGGAGTGTTTTTCAACAGCCATAATCTTAGTGTTAGTGAATGGAAGCCCAACCGAGGAGTTTACAATGGGAAAAGGGTTAAGGCAAGGGGATCCTTTATCCCCTTTTTTGTTTTTGATGATTACCGAGGGGTTACATGGTCTAGTCAAAAAAGCTGAGACAGAGGGTCTGATACATGGAATCGACGTGGGTAGCAAGGGATTGACTATTTCTTTACTCCAATTTGCGGATGATACGGTGTTCTTGGGAAAAGCAAATGGAGAGAATATTTTTACTGTGAAAACCATTTTACGATGGTTTGAGTTGATGTCTGGACTACGAATCAACTTTTGTAAAAGTAGTATTGTCGGATTTAATGTGGCACAGACATGGTTAAAAGGAGCAACAACTGTTTTGAGTGTGGTGTTGGGAAGCTACCTTTTGTGTATTTGGGAATGCCTGTGGGTGGAAACCCTGGGACTAAGAAGTTGTGGGACCCAGTGTTGAATAAATTTTGAACCAAGCTTGCCATCTGGAAATCTGCTTTGTTGTCCTTCGGTGGTTGCATTACTCTACTTAATTCGGTACTCTTTTCCTTACCTATTTTTTATATGTCTTTATTTTTAGCACATAATTGCATGGTGTCTGAGTTGATTAGAATACAGAGGGATTTTCTATGGGGCGGGGTTGAATTAAAGACGAAGATTCCTTGGGTTAGTTGGGAGATGGTGTGTCGTAGTAAGGAAAAGGGTGGGCTAGGAGTCATGGATTTGAGGAGGAGGAATTGGGCACTTTTACGGAAGTGGTGGTTTAGGTTGGGTGATGGTGGTGAGAGCCTATGGAAAAGGGTCGGAGGGAGGTGGACATCAGGGCAGTGGATAGTGTGAGGGTGTCTAGGATTTGGAGGGATGTTATTAGTGTCAGGGGAAAATCTATCCAATTACAAGACATGTTAGGGAAGGGGTTTAGGTGGTTGGTTGGTGACGGAAGGCGTGTAGGTTTTTGGCATGAGATTTGGGTGGGGGATAATTCTCTAAGGGATTTATGTCCTAGGTTATTTGAGCTAGCTATGAAAAAGGATGGTATGGTTTGTGAAATGGGGGTGTGGGAAAGGGGTTTATGGAGATGGAATATTGACTAGGGAAGAGGGAGGTTGGGTCGAGAAAAGGGTGAAGAGGTGGTGCTGTGGGAGGTGCTAAGCAGAGTACAAATCATGGAAGGCCGTGAAGATTGCTGGAAGTGGATGCATGATGCAGAAGGGAAATATGCAGTGAAGAAGGCTTATGAGTTTCTGTCACCAATGGAGTCCATTCTTCCTGATCAAATTTGTAAGTTGATTTGGTGTAAATTAGTACCCTTAAAAGTTAGTTTCTTTGGGTGGAGATTATGTTTGGATAGACTCCCAACAAAAAGAAATCTAGAAAAAAGAGGGATTAATTTGTCGGTAGAAGAGTTAAGGTGTGGTTTGTGCAATAAAGAGGAAGAGGAATGTAATCATTTATTTTGTTTATGTGATGAAGCCTGGTTAAATTGGGTTCAAGTGATTTCTTGGTGGTATGTAGGTTGTGATGCCCAATACAGTGGGAGGGGTGATGGAGTTTTTCTTGTATGAGTTGGGAGGTTTGGTAGGGAGGGAGCTAGGGGCCTGTCTTTTCCTTGTTGGGTCTTGGTATATTTGGTATTTGAGGAACATTAGAGTTTTCCAGAACAAAGGGGAGTGTAGGGACGATTTGCTTCATATGATTCAGTCCAAAACGTTTTTGTGGATCAAAAATAAGGTGGCTGGAAGTGTCTTCTCATTGTTTGATTGGCAATTTAATCCACTGGAATGTGCTGCTGCCATAAGGAAGCATAGAAGCCTGCTAAGGGAGTTCCGTAAGCGCAAAAATGGAGAGTATGCTGAGTTAGTGTGACTGGATTTTTTGGTTTAAATGTTTCTTGAGAATTTGTTTCTTAGTTAGACTATTTTAGTAGTTTGTATTAGGGTTAGAGTACCCCTTGTACTCTATCTAATCAAATCTCATTTACTTTGCTGATAAAAAAAATATATCATAATTAAAGTATCATGTTCTAAAATAGTAATTAAAATATTGTCTTACTCATACATATCCATGCATATATAATAGTAAAAGATGTTTGTGATACAAAGATCAACTTCAGACAAAGCCAATTATGCTCCCCAACTTGTCTCGGCCCCTCCTCCTCCCTGCATCACAAAAAACATCATTTCCATCCGATCAACCTTCTGTTGCAATGTTAGTTGATTCTCTTATAGTTCTATCACAATCTATTGCAATTGCAATACACACTAAGATGATTGAACAAAACTATCAGATATGGTATATGGAGGATGCTTACGATGTGACACTCCTTGATCCGCAAGGTCCATGTAAATGGGCATTCCATAAAGTCAACCATCCTTGGAAGGTCCACTTGAAACTTGGGACAAAAGTTGAGCATCAAGTACTATTGCTGCAGTTCTATCTTCCCTATATTTCTAAATGGCCTCTGCAATTAATCATTCCTGTAATAAATTGTATAATATACTTATTATACCATTTAACAAAGTATAAAAACATTATATACTCAATTATATTCTTGCAACCATGATACTCAATCTAATTATAAATAAAATTACTTAAATTTTCGCAATTCATTATAAATTTATGAAAATTTTGGAAGAGTTTCCCCTAAAAACCATATTTTCCCCTTGTAAATAAACTATAAAAATACATTCAACCATATGTATATTTTCAACTATGATATTCAATAAGATTAAAATGCAATCTAATGTTACTTAAATGAATACATATAAGAGAATTCAAATTGTCCTCAGTCAATTAATAAGGTATCATTAATCTTAATTGATTTTTTAATACAACTAAAAATGAAAGAAAAAGGGTAAGGTGACTTACAAACAATTAGGGTGGGGAACATATATATAAACAAATTTTAATTAATATTACACATTATTAAAGACATCCAAAATGCCTATAAAAATTTTGGGCATAAACCAACTACCATAATAAGTTGTAATTCTCTAATTAATCATCTTATCAAACAAAATTGCCAACAAGATTCCATAAAAAGCGAAAAACCATTCAGACAAAATACAAAATTAATAATTAATGGGGATCCACTTTCCAGACATGTAGTACCCACTAGCTTAGTATTTTTTTCTTCTTTATTTAATATATCTATACAATTTTTAATTCTCCTTCTTAATCTTGATTAGGGAGTCAATATAATTATAAATATCATAATAAAATCACTTAAATTTTCACATTTTATTATAAATTTATAAAAAATTTTGATAGAGTTTCTCCTAAAAACTATACTTTTCCCTTGTGAACAAGTATAAAACTACATTCAACCACATATATTTCCATTTATGATATTCAATAAAATTAAAATGCAATCTAATTTCACTTAATTTTAAATACTTCTTTTAATATGAATAAAAGTGAAAGAAAATATTACCTAAATGAACCTCTCAAGAAATAATAATGGTAAAGAAATAATACTTACAGTATACTCTTGAGCCTGTTCATCATTATATGTTGGCACTTCATCTTTGTCCTTTAGATGATGCATTTTTTTTTTTTTTTGCATGGATCACATTAACAAATGATGGATCCCTATGTTTAGGAATTTTTTTTTTTTTTTTTGCAATATCACATATTCAATTATTGTGTTAATTCACACAAACATTATAATTAACATTAACATTATTGTATAAATTATGATTTGAAATCTAAAACATAAAGGTAATTAACATTTTTACCAATTTTTGCACAAAATCATTGTAATCCATAGATCCACCTGTGTGGGTTACTTTGGGCCCTTGGCTTGATTTAGCTTTGCTGGCCCTATGCGCGCGTTAAACTGTAGGTCCTCTGTCCATATGTACTTAAGCTTCTCCCAAACCTCACCAAACATGTATGGCTCTTTTTTTGTGAAATTCTTCTTTCTACATGAGCCTGGATATCGGTCATCTTTTGGTTATATTGATTTTCACAAATGTGTAGAAATGCTATATGTACAATACTCTCCTCAGTAGGTCCCACTCGTATCTATTCTGAAAAAAAATATATAGGTATCATATATTCATAGATTCATTGAAGAATATAAGAAGCTGCACATATTTAATAAAAACATATCATTATAAATTATTTAATAAAACTGCAAACCCGAAAAGCTTGTCAATACACTTATACTCACGAGAAATTGAGCCACACCCTGTGTATGCATCACGCATATTCAATTTGAGGATGATTGAAATATCCTTTCGAGCTTTTTTTGGCAATGTCTTCCAATCCTAGTTCCCAATGCTCAACCTTTGGGAAGGATCCTCTGACAATTTTTGAGCTTTTGCAATACCTCGCCCCTTTTAGGTTAAGGAGTTAAGGGTGCACTAAAGTCATTGTCATTGCCATTACCATATGTCTCTCCTAGGGTCTCCTTGACAATGGTACTCAAAAACCCAATTGCTTGTGATTGACTTTTCCTTATAAGCCTTTGGGGAGCAACATTAACGTCTTTGTCACCCCTACAAGCTCCAAGTATGCAATTCACTGCACAGAAAAAAATTAAGAAATAATACTGTATTAGTATATGATTGAAAAAAATATTAAATTTAGGCTTAAAAAAATAAAAGCAAACATGAAATTTAAAGACAATATTTATACATATTAATAAACATCACATTAAGTTCTATTTTATGTCAAACTACTAATATATAAAATCACCCCATGTGTTATTAAATATCACATACATATATTACTAAATAATAATAAAATTATACATGTTATTAATTAATCACTACTATTACTCTCATAAATATATTCAATGTTTTCTTCCTCAAATGTATAATAATCTTCAAATTCTTCCTCCTCTTTATCTTCTTCCTCCTCCTTATCTTCTTCCTCAATTTCTCTATCATCATCCACATCCTCAAATTTTACATTAATGGTAGATACAATCCCATTAGTATGTTGAATAGGTTCATATAATATATGACATTTAACTGGGTCAGTTGGAGAGTTAGAGGGTTATCATCCTAAAAAATGGGTTTTGAATCATCATGTTGTTCCTCTTGCTCATGTAGCATCTCAATAATACTTCTTGCCCTACATTTCAATGCAGCAACCCATCCCTTCCTAATAGAATTATGGGATGGATATGGAATGTAATACACCTATTTAGCTTGACTTGCTAAGAGGAAAAGCTCATAAGTTCTCAATTTTCTATTTGGATTAATATCAATGAGACAATATTTTCAGTTAACCATAATTCCTCATGAAGGAGGAATTTCATACCAATCGCATTTAAATAAAACAACCATCTGTCGATGCCTAGAGCCAACATATTGAAACTCAATCACTTCCTACAACAACCCATAAAAATCCAAATCTGATTCTATTCCTATGATTCTTGTGACACACACCCCGCTATTCATTGTTTTCTTATTTTTTCCATAGGAAACAATGTGAAATCGAAAACTATTTACCCAAAAACCTTCATAGCATGAAACTATCCAAAGACCACAAGCCAAACCAATCAAATGCTCAACAACACCTTCAAACCCATTACCTAAAACTTATATCATATGAGTTATTTTATTAGTTATAGGTATACAAAAATTAATTAACCATAATTAAAATTTATGATTTAACTTATCGATTTTTCAAACCATGAAAAGATAATTGGAACGTTTTATCTATATTTGCTAAGGAGCCGTATTTTGATATTCTTGCTCTTCGAAAACCCTAATTAAGCATCCATTATAATTATGTGTAAATTAAAATAGTTCATTTAATTTCTCAAATTTCATTAAGGATAAGGATTAGGGAAATGTACTCACTCAATCCATGTTTCATTTATTCACAATTCATTAAAACATAATACATTACAACATTACGTTCCTCTATTGTCAACACTCGTTGTTGCTGTAGAGAACTAATTGGTTTTCAAGGATTATTGAGTATTGAAAGGCCAATATTAATAGAAGGGCCTAGGCCAATAAGATTTCTAGGAATGCGATCACCTCTTGTCTCAATTTCTCCTCAAAATAAAACAAGATAAAGTATGAAAGCTCACTCATTATGTAATTTTCGCATATTGATCCTTCTAGACGAGCTTTATTTTTCACCAAATCCTTCAATCCATACATTCACCTAATTCATGAAAAATAAATTTAAATAATTAATAAATTAAAAAGAAAATTATGTTTTATATTACATATATATAATATTAAAAAAATTAAGTATTCTAATAATACCTCTCAAATGGATACATCTAATGAAATTGCATTGGTCCCCCCAATTTGGCTTCATATGGAAGGTGGATTGTTAGATGCTCCATCAACTCAAGAAAAGAAGGAAAGAAGGTTCTTTCAAGTTGGCATATTGTTTCTACAATCTTAATATGCCAAATCTCCATATATATAACACGATTGGTTGGAGAACATAAGGCTCTGAAAAACTCAGTGATCTTGGTATGTGCTTCATAAACTTGTTTTGAGAGAAAATCATAGAATGCAATTGGACAGAGACTTTACATGAATATATGACAATTATCACTCTTCATCCTGCTAACTTTGGCCTCTTGCATATTCATACACCGAGAAATGTTGAATGCAAAACCATCAAGAAATCTAAGATTCTTTAGCTATTTGCACACCAATTTTCTCTACTGCTTATTTAAGACATAAGTGGCCTTCGATTTTTTACTCACATCAGAGTCTCTTTCTGGTATATAAAACTTGGCTTATTGCAATACATTTCCATATCCATCCTTGCTTTTAAGTTGTCCTTTGTCAATGGGTTATCCATGATGGTGTGAAAGATATTATCAAAAAAGTTTTTCTCACAGTGCATTACATCAAGGTTATAATGGATTAAGTTTGTGCCCCAATAAGAACGCTTCCAAAAGATACTCCTTTTAACCCAATTATGCTAATTACCAAATTCTTTGATCACCTGCCTTTGGGATGGCTTCTCAAATAATATATCAGGCAATTGTTGAATTTATTGATACATATCATCACCCAACAATCTCTCTAGCGGAGCAAGATTCTTTACATGGCCTTTTTTAAAATCATTCATATTTCTCCTGAATGGATGAGGAGGGGGTAAAAACTGTTAGTAACAGTCAAAAAATGATATCTTTCAACCGTTTAGGAGGTGGAATGCCTTAGAATTTTCCTAACAATACAAACATGACAATCTATCATGTGTGCTCCATCTAGATAACATGCCATATCCAAGGAAGTTACTAATTGTCCACATCAGTGCTGCAATTATAATGAAATGTTAATGCCTAAATCTATCATATTTCTTGACCCCATTATACTAAAGTTCCTTTAATTCATCAATCAGTGGGTGTAGCATGACATCAATGTTTTTTCCTAAACTATGAAGGCCTTGTTTTATTAGAGAAAGAAAGATGGACTCCGATTTCATAAACATTGCTGGAGGTAGGTTATAAATAGTAAAAAATATAAGCCAACATGAATATAGAGCTATTATATGTTCAAATGAAGTGAACCCATCTGTGCACAATCCAAGCCTTATATTCCTTCGGTCTAACCTAAAGTCTGGGCAGGTGTGATCAAAGTTTCCATGTGTCAGCACCAACAGTATGCACAATTTTTTCAGATTCACCACCACAAGTAAGGTGTCATATCATGTGCTCAGCAATTTTTCTACACCTATACAACATTTTCAATCTAGGTATAATTGGGAGATACCACAATGACTTCCTTGGTATATGTCGAGTTTGTTGCACGTCTTTGTTTATAAAGAGGTTCACCACATATTGAACATTTGATGTAGTTTTTGTTTTCATATTCACCATAACATAAGAAACAGTTATTTACACAAATATCATACTTCTTATAAGCTAGACCGAAGCGTTTCATTATCTTTTTAGCACTATAAAAATCTTTTGGAATCTGATCTCAATCCTTTGGTTTTATCTATCTTTTACTACACTTTAACATATAATCCCAATTAGCCACACTTCTATTATAAAGTGCTTTTGCATTCATAAAATCAGACACCCATTTGAGTACTGTATCACACTCATCACATCTATCATAAAGTGGTGTGTTAGTAGCTTGTAAAAGATCAAAAAATTCCTTTGCATCTCTCATTACCTCTTCAGAGATTGGCTCCTCACTAGCTTGTTCATTCATATTATATTCTATACCATGTGAATTCATTGCATCCATAACCATCTCTCTAATTGGATCATTAGCTGCTTCTTCCATCACAAAAGGAGCTACACTAAAGGATTCCCCTCACTAATGATGTTGTCACTTTCACACTAATTGCTCCCTATGTGCAAACCAGATTATATACCCATTTATAAAACTTTTTTTTATCAAATGACATGGTACAGTAACACGACGATGTCATTTTCAGTTCATACATTTAGTGCACAAACACCTAATCTAATTTTTACTATAAAATTCTGGATTGCATTGAGAAAATGCATAATTTAGAAAAGAGTCCGCACCAATTTTGAATTCATTGGTAAAACAGCCATTATCATCTAAACGATAATACATCTAACCTTGATCTTTATCATGTGAAATATTTCGTTAAATTTATATTAAAAAAATTCATATTTCCACACAAATAATAATACATTAAATTTTAAACATATTTTATAAACTAAAATTCAACATTAATATAATTAATTAAGGTTATTATAATTTACCAATCAATGAATCAATATATGATCATAATTTATACTAATCAGTAATCAAAATAATCATAATTTATTAATCAATTAATTAATATAATAATAATTTAACAAACAATAAAATAATCTAATTATAATTTATTGATTAATTAATCAAAATAATCATAATTTACCAATCATTAAATAACTTAATATTATCAATTAATAATAAATCAACATAATCATAATTTATAAATCAATTAATTAATATAATAATAATTTATCAATCAATTAAAATAATTTAATCATAATTTACTAATTAATTAATCAAACAAATCATAATTTACCAATCAATTAATTAATAAATCAATATATATAATCATAATTTATAAATCAATTCTTTAATATAATAATAATCTATCAATCAATTAAATAATTTAATCATAATTTACTAATTGATTAATTAAAATAATCATAATTTACTAATCACTTAATTAATATTATAATTTTTTTATAAACAAAATTTCAAAATTAAAATTT
>BPVZ01000087.1:675716-685884 GCA_020521535.1 Rubroshorea leprosula
TTTTTGTTTCAATTTGTCTCATCTCTTCTAAATGATCATATTAAAAATTTTTAAATCAAAACATAAATGATATAATTCATTAATATTATTCCTTTGATATTTTTTCATTTACAGATGTTCCATGTTTCATTAATTTTTGTTACTATGTCATTTTTTAACTTATCTTCACATATTCAATCATTATATTTTTCTATTTTTATATTTTCCATTACTTTCTCTTTCTATATTAATAATTCATTTGTTTCTCACATTATACTATTCTTTTTTAGTCACCCCTTATACCTCTATCAATCATTATATATATACTATTATTCCAATTCTCTTTCTTTTTATATATATTACACATGTTTTAAGTCAAAATATAAAAGGCACAATTTTTAAACATTATTTAATTATTATTATTTTTACTTACATACCTTTGCCTTACTTTTTTTTGTGGTATCATCTTTTAACTTATCATTACACATTTTATCACTATGTTTATCACTCTAAAGTATATCTTCCATTACTTTTTTTTCTATATTAATAATTTATTTGTTATTATTCCTTTTCTCCTTATCCTCTCCTCTCTATTATTTTTCCTTAGCCATCCTTCTTCATCAATCTTTATATGTTTTTCTACACAATTTGCTTCTTTCTATCTATAGTAGATATTTTATAGTTTCTTAATATTACAATAACATATAAAATCTTAAAATTACAAATAATTTAGTAATACATGCAATAATTTTATATGCATGTCAAAGTTGTAAGGTTTAGCTAATTTTCCTCTTTATATTTTAGTTTATTTATTCTTATTCCTTCTCCTACTATTCTCTCATTTTTATTATTCTTTTTAATCATCCTTTTAAATCTTTATCTATTAAATATATCTTCTTTTTTTCACTCAATTTTTTTGCTCTTGGAACTTTTTACTTACCTATATTTCACCTTTCATCAATTTTTTAGGACATCTTCCCTTAGCTTATTCTCTTACATTTTACTATACTATAAAAATTATTAATAAATCTCAAATAAATACCTAATGGGCCTTTAAAAATCCCCAATAAACTCCTTTAAAATACTTATAAAATCCCAAATAAATATTCAAAGAGTCTCTCTGAAGTGTTTAAAGCCTATTTCAAATTTAGAAATCTAATATTCCAATTCAAATAGTATATTATTACTTGATTTTAATTCAACTTTTAGACTTTAAGTCAAATTCTAGTTAAATCTAAACTCAAACTCTAATAATAATATATTATTTATAAAGGACTTCTAGGAATTGCATTATTATCATATTTGTTTAATATATATATATATATATATATTTGATATGTAAAGACTAGGGATTGAACCTAAACACAAGACTAAGAGCACAAGTAACCCTATTAGCAAATCACAAAGTTGATGGTCTATTTTTTTACTATATTATAAAAATTATTGAATTCTTCAATAAATTTCAAATAAATGCTAATAGACCTTTTAAAATTCTCAATAAATTATTAATAAATCTTCAATAAATACTAAAAAAATTACTTTATTTACCTTTTAAAATCTTCAATAAATCCCTTTAAAATATTCATAAATATCAAATAAATATCCAGTGGATCTCTCTTAATAAAATATGGGCTTATAACAATTGTAACTTACTTTAAATTAAAACAAAAAATTAACTGTAGCTTACTTAAGCATTACTATCATTATAATATAACAATATGAATTAATTAGTATAACAATAACAATTATATAAAGCTTACTTCTGAATTACCATTATAATACAATTATACTTCAAGTTCACTTCAACTACTTCAATTATATTTCAATATGAACTCAATCATATTTTTAATAATAAGCTTTCTATATATATCTTCAATATTATATCTTATCTTACTATATTATAAAAATTGTTAAAATTTTTAATATATCTTGAATAAGTATACAATAGGACTTTTAAAATCCCTCTAAAATCTCAAGTAAATATCAAATAGATACTTAACATGTGTTTTAAAATCCTTCTAAAATCTCAAATAAATATCTAATGGACCTTTTTAAAAAAAAATCTATTAAGAGGTTGAAACCTGATTAAATTAAATTAATAATCTTTGAAATTTCTTGATAAGTACAATATATATAATTTCTTATTAAATTAATTCTCCATATAATTTTACTATATTATAAAAATTGTTAAAATATTCACCAAAACTTGAACAATTGCCCAATGAGCCTTTTAAAATATCTATACACTTTCAAATAAATAACCAATGAATCTCTTAAACAAAATTCATTAAAGAAGTTAAAGGCTTATTAAATTAAATTAATACCCTTTCAAATTTCTTAGTGAACAAAACACATATAACCCTTATAAAATTAATTCTCCATATAATAATACTTAAGAACACTCTAATTATATTAAACTTCTTACTAATTATTCTCAAATTTCATTTCTATTACCATATAATAATCCTACTTGTATATTTACATATATATCATTAAAGTTAAAAAAAATTATCCAAATATATAATATGACTTTTATTTCAATTATATAGTGCAATTAGCGTACATACACATTATATTATATTCAAGAAGTACATATAATTGATATGTTTCTAAATAATGAATTATGATCCATTATTCTAAGGCTAAGAGAGTAAAAATTAGGAAATTAATTGTTATACCATTCGGTTCAACACATATTGCACAATACACTTATTAAAAAGTCATTATTTTTGGTATGAAATTAAAGCCAAACAAACTAAAAAAATGTAGCCATGCGTACAAAATGCAGCCATGCATACGAAATGCAGGAACTAATTAAATTGCCTTTACTTATATTATGTTTTAATGGCTGAACCAAATAAATATGAAAATTATGTCGAATCGAAGAGTGTGCCAATAATTTTTTCCAATAATTAAGATGAAATAATACTAAATAAATGTATTTATGAAAAATGATTACAAATATTCCAAGAACTATGAATAACTACAAATTATAATATATATATATATATATATATATAATCTATGTGTTTCAACTTGAAAGACCAAATTGAAAAGTACAAAAACTATTATAAATGAGCCTTCTTGGCATAAGTAGAATGTCAAAGAATGAACTTACAAGAAACCTAAAAATAAAAAGAGAGTCTCTATGAGGAACTTAAAAATGCTATAACATTCTCTTTCTCAAAAGTTTAAATTATCAAAAAAACTATAAAAATGATAAAGTAAAAGCACTTACAAGCTTTCAATGTATTCATTAAGATAAAAACGTAAAAAAATTTGATACACATAAAACGTGTTGTAATCCTAGATGATTTTAATGATAAAAAAAAAACCATTGAAAAAGTTTAATGAGTTTTGTGCAAGTGTGTAGGACCAAAGGAAAGAATTTTAAAGAAAAAGCTCATATAAAATCAAGCTTCCATGCATTGCAACACTGACCTCCACTCTTTCATTCAAGAATATATACATCTAGAATGAGAGTTTGGGTTCAAGAAGTTTATATGAAAGTAGACTTCCAAAGCTTTTCAACAAGTATAAAAACATCTAAAACAAAGTTCAAATGGAAAAGATATGATGATTTGAATTTGAGGTATGAAAAATGCGGAAAATGCCAAAAATGCTTGAAGATTTGAATATAGATTTGAAAATTCAAATCGTGGAACTGGAAAGGATGGAAATTCTAGAAGATAGAAGAGATCCAAATATAGAAATGAAGAATCAAATCTTGGAGGGCTATATTCAATTCTTAAGTTTTACATATTCATCCCTTGGGATGGAGGATGAAAATTGGTCAAATTCTAGAAATTCATGAAGAGTCGACTCTTGGTTTTGAAAGTAGAATCTATGCTTTTTAGATATGACTCTTGGTTTCTAAATTCGACTCTTGACTACAGAATAATAGCTAGTTTTTCAAATTTGATGATTCTATAGTGCATCCAATGGTTGGTAACAACTAGTTTCGATCTTGACTCTATAAATATGATTGATAAACACCTTAGAGAGTCTCTAGACATAGAATAGAAGATCAAAAGCAAGAGTTGAGCTTAGATTTGTAAATCCTTTCAAAAGTGTTTTGAGCTTACACTTGCAAATTAGATCTTTGAGAGATCATATCTTTTTTAATCTTTCTTTCTACCTTTCTTTGTGATCTTGATAATGAGTGAAGCTCTAAGAAGTGATACTTAAGGGTGTGTGAAGCCTTTAAGAGATAAACCAAGTGAGGTTTATTGGGGATCTTTGTAAAGGGGAGTGTTTTAGTGAAACACACTTAGTAAAAGGATCGGGTAGCCCTTTAAACTACTCTTAATCATTAGTGGAGAGTGAGGAGGAAATGCTTGGTGAGTGAAGGCAAGGTAGGAGATTAGGTGTCAAGTGGTTGGGTCAAACCTCTATAAAATTGATTGTGCAAGCTCTTCTTCCCTCTTCTCTTTGTTGTTCATTTAGTGGTTGTAAAAAGAACAAAAATTTTGAAGACTCCAATTCACCCCCTTCTTGGAGTATTTGAACCAACAAAATGACAGAGAGGGAAAGGAAGAGAGAAAGAGAGATATTGGGGTAAAAATGATATATAATAATGAATATAAATGCAATGAGTGAATAAAAAAGAATAATATAGAGGGAATAAGGATAATGAGAGAAAAATTAATAACAAAGAAATTAATAAAAATGATACCTATACATTCTAACGTTTTGCCTTTTATACTCACTTGCACTTTTATTTTTGAATTAAACAATGATAGTAATATTAAATAAAAATAATGGCACTTTCATTATTAATATTTTAATTCACTTGAATCTTTTGTATATTATCTCATACATTAATATAAAGATAACAATATTCAAATTATTAGTAAATTATTTTAGTTTTTTCTTTATTATTATTTTTAAAATTAATGTTGAAATAATAATAATTATCCTTTATATGTTACATTATTAATTATGTGCCTCTTCATCTTCTATTATCAACTATAATATAATAGTTTTGATTGAGGTTACATTTTTATTACTTAAGTGAATCATGATTGAATTTTTTTTATATTCATGACCTTTTGTTTTCCATACTCTCTTACATCTATCTTCTTGTAATTTATCAACATAAGAATTTTTATATAAAAGAAAGATGAAAAAAAAGTCTTATAACTTTAGAAATGTTAAAGATAAATTTGAGTTATTTATGGGTCTTCAATATTACATTCGTAGTTACTATATATTGTAATTTTAAAATTTGTTCTCATTCTTCATAAATACTGAGTCTCTATTCCTCTTCCTTTGATTTAATGCATTATATGTAACTAAAAATAATAATAATAAAATAATTAAGAAGGAATTTAGAAATTGAAGAAAATAAAATGATTAAAATAAATTATTAATTACATTTATTGTAATTTTTATGTAAAAATAATGTATACTATTTTTATTTTTTGACAAATTTATTTTTTATAATTAAAATAAAAAATAAAATTAGTGTTTGATTAATGCTTGAGGTAGCAATTTATATTATAAATAGAATAGATAGATTATATTGTTTCTTAATTTTCATTAAAGAGTTTTTATATATTTAGACCTTCGGTCTTCCCTTTTTTTTTTCACACTTTTATCTTTTGCTTAACAAACAATAATTAACATATTTTCCTAAAAAAAAAAAAACCAATAATGCACATAATACTTGACTCAATTTTTTTTGTTAAGTCAGTATAGTAATTAATTGTTTCATTTTAATTTTTTCTTTCATTGTTATTTTTAAAATTAATATTGCAATAATATAATAATTGTTGCCTACAATATTACTATCAAAGTTTTTACTTTTATTTTTTACTTCAAATGATGAACTGCATAATGAGGAATAATCCTTTCATGCCCAAACCCCTCTCCACTCATCATAAAATTCGAACTTGACATTTTTAACATAGAAATTCAAACATTTAACTACTAGGTTGTCTCATATAGGATATATTACTATCAAAGGGATTACAGTATAGAATAAGAAAATCCAATAAAATATCCTAATTAATGCATATAATATCATTTTATATAACATATAGATAGATAGATAAAGATAGATATATGTATAAATAGATAGATTGATATATATTTATTCTCTTAATATTTTTTAAAAAAAAAACTACATTAGTGACCACTACTTTTATAAAAAAAATTTAAAAAAAGATTATAAATTAAGAATTTTAACACACAAACAATATATATGAGTAAAGATTCATTTATACACAAGTCTTATACATTATATTTATAAAATATTTCAACCATTCATATCTTTACTTTTGATGATTAAGATTTATTTACATTTATTAAAAAAATTATCTTTTTTACATAAAAAGTTATGATAAATCTCAATAATTGAAAGTAAAGAGATGACTAGTTGATATTTTATATAAAAATGGTATGTGAAACTTATATATAAGTAGATCTCAACTATACATGTATATATATATATACACCTAAAACAAAATATGGATTGCTTTTAAAAATAAACATAGAAACTTTTTTTTTTTTTTTGGTACTTTGCATTTATTTTGAGTTGTATATGAATTGTCATATTTTCTTGCCTTTCTAGGTTCAAAGTTTTGCTCCACGTCTTGCCCCTAAGTTTTTGCAATGGCATAGCATGATATTTGTGTTTGGCAGAATACCCAAATCCACCCCCAAAGTATAGTGGCAGGGACGGATCCACCCTCAAACAAAAAACGGTGACAAATCCACCCACAAAGTTTTCGACTTGGACAAATCACCCCAAATTTAACGTGTGACATCATTTGACATCAGCAATCTGTTAATTTAATATCATCTGACGTCAGCAATCCGTTAACGAATTAACGAATTGCTGATGTCAAATGACGTCACACATTAAATTTGGAGTGATTTGTCCAAGTCGAAAACTTTGTGGGTGGATTTGTCCCCGTTTTTTTGTTCAAGGGTGATCCGTCCCTGCCACTATACTTTAGGGGTGGATTTGGGTATTTTGCCTTTGTGTTTTTTTAATTTTGTTGCCTCTCCCTTCTTTATAATCTTCTAAGTTAGAGAATACGATGAAAAGTCAATTTAAAATGTGTGATAAGAAAAAAAATATTAACTAAATATCTCAAGTATATATTGAAACCAAATGAAGCTATACTTAAAAGTGATATATAGATATACTTGAACCAAAAGTTAGTTTATTGATTTAATTTAAATGAATAATAAGAGTAAGAGCTTTCATGAGTTGAAAAGTACCATTAACTAAGACACTTACTTTTAGGGCTTAGACATTTTAGTTTTGTAGGTTTTTATAGACTTCGAGAAAGAGCTTAAAAGCTCTAGCTACTACAAATATTTTATTTAGATTTAATACTAAAATTTAGATATAATAAAGATAAATAATAATTTAGAAATAGTTGTTAAATATGAAAAGTTTTATATGTATGTTAAAGCTTAATTGGGTTTTTACATGAAGGAAAAAAAAAAAAAAAAACGCATTGCCCTCTCTCTCTTTCTTTCTTTTTTTTTTAACCAACTATTAAATACATATCCAAATTAATACATAGAGTAGCATTATATATATAAGATATAATATTGAAGATCTATACAAAAAGATTATTATTAAAAATATGATTGAGTTTAGATTAAAATATAATTGAAATAAATAAAGTAAAATTATATTATAATGGCAATATGAAGTAAGCTCCATACAATTGTTATTATTATACTAATTAATTAATATTGTTATATTATAATGGTAATAATGCCGAAGTAAACTACAATTGTTTTTTTTTTTATTCAAAATAAGTTATAATTGTTATAGACCCATATTCTCTTAAAAGAGGTCTATTAAGTATTTATTTAAGATATTATGAGTATTTTAAAGGGATTTATTGAAGATTTTAAAAATCTATTAAATATTTTAAAAATCTATTAAATATTTATTCAAAATTTATTGTTGATTTTAATAACTTCTATAACGATGAGAAATTCATTTACATATATAAATTTTATATATTATATTTATACAAAAATTCAATAATTTATTTTTTCATTTTCAATAGTCGAGATTTATTATAATTTTTTAAGTAAAAAATAATTATTTTTATTAAATATAAATAAATCTCAACTACTAAAATTAAAAAAATAAATAATTAAAATTTTATATAAATGTAATTTATAAAATTTATGTTATAAATCCCTGCTCTCTACCCTTTTATAATACAGTGAGATGTAACTTCATGCTTCTAGCCGTGGAATTGTCAAAGTAGGGTATAAGTAATATATTATTAATTGTAAAACCAGTTAGCAGACTTGTATTGCATTGCATCTGGATTTTTTTTTTTTTTTTTAACATGGCGAATATTTAAGAAAAAAGAATAATTTCACTGCTGTTACAACGGATAATATTTTGATATTAACTAGCAGTTTGATGCATTTTAAACAAGGCATCTAATGCCAGCAGGTGCTTCATCAGGATTCGATACCAGGATGGTAACATATGGATTCCTTTTCCTGGTTCTAAATTTTGCCATTCACTGTAACTAGTCAAATATTGTTTAGAGAACAATCCCCTTTAAATATTAGTAGTTAAGATTATAAATTTTTATGTAAGAGATTTTATATTTAAATTTTAAAATAAAAAAAAACTTTTTTTATTTTATAAACAATTTTTCGACCTAAAAAAAAAAACCAAATAAAATACAGGGACAATGCACTTTCTGCGTCGGTGGATTCTCAAGTTGGAACTCCATCTCTGATTTATTGTCGTGCCTGACAGCCATTCTCTCCATCCGCGTCAACATATATTCTTTCTACAGTAGATCCTCAAGTGGCTTTTTTTTTTTTTTTTAACCATTCGGTATTCGAAAATCTATTAAACTATCGATTAATTCGGATTTAAATCGGATAAGATTTAATGAATAACAAAACTCTGTCTTATGAGTTTTAATAAAGTTACATTTTCAAAATTTGAAATTAAAACTTCTAATTAAATTAAAAGAGTTCTTTACCAATTCATCCATTCACTCCTCATGGATAGTAACTTTTTTTGCTACTTTAATTTTATTTAGTAAAATATATTTAAATATGTTAATTTTTATATAATTAATAAATGTTTTAGATATTATTAAATTAATTTAAATTTTTGCACGCTTTACATGAGATAAACATTTAGTTTTTGTTTGAATTGAGCGAGTTGAGTGATGCAGGGAAGGAGCGTGATGAAGATGTCTTCCCTTTTTATTATTTGGATAATATAATTAATGGAGGGAGAAGAGGAAGGAGAAAGATAAAGGGACAGCAAACTCTCTTTAAATCTCTTATTTTTAATTCTTTTCATTTAAAAAGATTAGGAAACATTAGATTTATTTTTATTTTATTTTTTTATTTTATTAAAAATATAATCAAAATTTATATTTTAATTTTAATCTTAATATATAAATTTATAAAATTTTAATTAATTTTATAATTATTTTTTTAATTTATTTAATTAAATCAAAATACATAATCTTTCTGTCCCTTTCCTTCCTCATTTTTAATCTATCCAAACAATTAATACTAATTCTTTACTCTCCTTACCTTTCTTTCTCTTTACTTCCTCTCCCTTTTCTTCACTTCCTTTTACTAATTTTTATCCAAGCATAGTATTAATCTAACTATTAATTTTAAAAATTAAGATCTCCTCTAGAGAAGACAGTTTTGCCAAAATACTCCTGTCAGGACTTCACTGCACAAAATATGTGATTGCTATTTGGTTTGGCAATTGTCCCCTTCCACAATTAGTGCAGTCTGGATGGAAATAATAATAATAATAATGAATACAGTCTGGCTAACAAAAAAAGACTGTTCTTATTGGAGGGAAAATGACCCCTCATGTTAAAAATTATCCCTATAATAGTTTTTGTTTTGTGTTTTGGTATTTTTAGTGGAGGTTGTTTATTTTGTGCTTTTAGGACAAATATTAAAGTATAGGTATAGAATTAATGCATATTAGTTTTAATTTTTTTTAAAAAAATTAGATTCTTAACTTACATTTAAAAACTAAAATTTTTCATAAAAAATTAAAAACTTAATTTAAAATTTAAAAATCTACTATATTAAATATTTATATTTAGATTAAAAAATTAATTATATTAAAAGATATAATGCATATTAGTTTTAATTTTTTTTAAAAAAATTAGATTCTTAACTTATATTTAAAAACTAAAATTTT
>BPVZ01000087.1:716275-728043 GCA_020521535.1 Rubroshorea leprosula
AACACTTTTGCTAGATCATCATGAGTTCGTAAGTAAGAAATGATATGAACCCAAAAATAAGAATTTGATTGATTAATCACATTATGCAGTGTTTTGCGGTCTTCAGCCTGAAAAAGTTGTTAGTTTACTGTCGAGTAAACGCGCGAGCTGCGGGAGCTCTGCCAGTGTGTGTGGTTAGAAGCTCAATTTTCGTGTGCACTGTATGAAAATCGTCCATATCCAGTGAGCACTACATGCTAGTAGCCCTTTTCCTGCAAGCAAAACGATCGACGTGGGTTTCTAACATGGGTCCACAACGTGGAAAATTCAAAATTCACTATCTTTGGTCCCATGATAAAGACCATATTCTTTTTAGTTCGTGGAGAAAAGAAGTGAAAAGTAGATTTTGCCTCACAGAATAATATATCTTCAAAAAGGTGGAGTGTACACGATGATGGTCGATGGACAGAAACCTCTGTCGTCGAACGATGTCCTCAATAGATTGAGCTACGAACGTCTGCGTCGAGCTGTCTCAAGAGTGTCTAGAGTTTAAGAATCTGAGAAGCAACCTGTTCGATACTCACGTGCAAAATAAAGATTTTCGACTCGAGAATTAAAGAAACCACAAATTCTACATGAGAAGACCACTATTTGGGATATGTCTTGGTCGTTCGGTACTCTTCATACGTGAGGAAGAAGTTGTAATTGTTGTCACCTGCTAGTAGTTTCTATTTCATATTTAGAAAAAAAAAATTCATGGAGAAAAAAAGCGCAAGTACTGGATGTATGATTCAATGCGCCCCCAACTTAGAAATTCTTCACTTCTGATTCCATCAGTCATATTATATAGTGTTTATGGTCTTCAATCTTAAGAGTAGTCTCTGTTACCCCACCAAAACCAAATTAACAAAGCCGCTGCAACTTGAATTAGAAGTTTCTATTCCGAAAAACAGACAATTTTGGGCGCAGATTCAATCCATGCACTCTTGAGTCTTAAGATAAGGAATTAGGATAATAATTGATACGTCTTTTAATTTAAAATACTTGTTAATATCTACTGGTTTAACTATTAAATTTTATAAGAGAAATTATAAACAATTTTGGACACAGATTCAATCCATGCACTCTTGAGTCTTGTGATAAGGAATTAGGATAATAATTAGTACATCTTTTGATTTAATATACTTGTCAATACCTATTGGTTTAACTATTAAACTTTATAAGTGAAAATTTTGTTGCTTTGAATTCAAGTTTAAAAATAATAATTTTTAATAAGTGTATTGTTAAATATGCTATGAAATGTATTGAATAAAAAATTTTACCAGTTATTGTTCTAAGGAATTATTACCAACAGCAAGTTGTCCCAAACAGAATATGGGTGAGGCTCATATTGCTTGTTCTAATCTTCTAATTCAAGTAGAATTGGGTTAGATAATCAAATCTCTATTAGAATAAAAGATCTAATCATATAAATACCAACACTAAAGAATTGTAAAGGGGTAATTCCATTATATTTAGTTATTGACAATATGAAATTATTTTTTCTGTTTGCGAAAGGTCCTTAGTGTAACTGGAATACTACGTCAATTGTATCTCAATCCACTGGTAACTTCACAATGCATCATATATTAAGACACACACAAAGTTAATAAGATCTAAAATTGATTGTGAATATTAGAGTTTTGACATTTTTTTTTTAAATGGACTAAAATTATATAAAATAAATGAAAAGTTTAAAGATAAAGATAAAAAAAATAAAGATTATTAACTTTATTCACAAATTTTCAAAAGTTTATAGAGGTTGGGAACCAGGGCCCCTAGCTCAACTTGTGCCGACCTTAAATTGGTTAAGAATTCAATTCGAGAAACCAATTGATTATTGAAACAAAGTTGAAGGGTTAGATTCTAGCCCAGTAAGCATCTCTTTTGGGACTAACCAAGAGGGCAAGACTAAAAAACATACAAAAATCGTAACTTGATTCAAGCTAGACAGTTTGACACCCTTGTCTCTATACTTGAAGAGGTGAGGGACTTTGTGGAAAAAACAGATGTCTGTAATGTGAGGTTTTAACCATTGGCCAAAAGGTTTGGTCACAATAACAGAAAGGTTTACTTGCAAAAGAAAAAGAACATAAATAAGAGTGTTTAATTTTGCTGTTTGAATTTCATTAAATTATTAAACAAGAAGTATTGAATGGGGAGGACAACTCCCAATATCCAAGGCCCAATCTCATCTAATATTAAAGGTTTTCCCCTCTCATCTAATGGTTTAAAATGTTTTTTTTTTTTTTTAACTTTTATCTTAAAAGTACAAGTTAAGAGTGTATTAATTATACTTTTTTTTACAATTAATTTGCATAAAAATTGAAGTTAATTTTAAATTTATCAACTATATAATTAAAATCATCCACGTGGAATTAGTATTAAAAATAATGTCTACTTTCTACATTTCTCTACAAAAACTTATTGCAAAAAGGTGCAATTAATGCAGTCCTAGGGTTTAAGTTAGAAAAATCTTAGTTTAAATTGTATAGTCTAGTGTGATTTAGATTATATATCACTTTTTGTCTTTCTGTATATATAAAGTTTATTAGCCAGACTAGCAAAAAATTAAGTGAAAAAACATTTTAAAATAACATCCATTTTAATAAAATATCACAAAAAAAAAAAAAAAAAACTAAAACAATATTTGTTTTCTCAAAAATCCTTAAGTGCTTTTGTGCACATGTGGCAGACTTGAGTTGTGGGAGTGCCACAAGCTTTGTTGTAAATCAAGAAAGTAGGATTTTCCCAACAACCCTTTTCAAAAGGGGGAGATGCTTTCTTACAAAATGAGTTACTCGTTTGCCTTGGATAGCTCTAAGAACATTAAAACACCACTGTAAATTTAAAGCTTAAAGATCCAAAATAAAATCAATGAAACATAAATTTACAAACTATTGGCAGATTTACCTAAATCATTATAGAACTAGAAAAGTAAATGAGCTTGAATCTAGAGTAAAACTATGTAATCATGATTTTTAGGCAAAAAAGATTGAAATTATGATAAACATGAATGAGAGGTGTGAAAGCCATATAAGTTGACATTTAAGGAAATGAAACTTATCTTAAAATCACTAAATAAATAAAGAGATTGTTGTAGAAGTTAGAATTAACCTAAATCTAACTGCATGTTGTGCTAAAACTAAAATATAAGAGTTGTGTGAGTAATAATTGTTTCACTAGAAAGTTGAATTTGATGAGTTGTGTGTCGGATTGGTCATCTATTACTTGTTTTAAATTTTTCTTTTTTCATGTCTCTAGGTAGATGGTAACCACTCACTCTTATATGTGCAAATTATGACAGACTTCATGGGTTAGTTAGACAACTCAACTGCAAATCTAGTCAAAATCCTCTCCAAAACTTGTCACTTGTCTACCACTTCACCCACTTGCTAAAGTTGGCCTGCAACTTCTCTTCAAATTTAGCCATGATCTCCACTAATGTTAAATAACACTAGGTAAATAGGAGATAATTGCCAAAAATACCAAATTTGGTCAAACACGTGGCAACCATTAGCCAAATTTGGTTTGAGGGGGCTTTATCTTAGTTATCATTTCAAACAATGTCATATGAGGCATCATAAGATAAAGGTTAAATATCCTTTTTGGTCCCTCTACTATTGAAAAAAGCATATTTTTGGTCCCTTTACTATTGAAAAAGGCCTATTTTTGGTCCTTATATTGAAAAAAATCCTCTTTTTTGTTTTTAAAATTTAAAATCCAGTCCCTTTTTGATCCCTCCGTTAAACTTTTGCTGATGTGTTACGTTAATTAATGGAATCACTTGATTATTTTTTATATAAATAATATTATAAATGATGTGAAACTTACATAAGCATTTTATCTGAATATTTTAGGTCACATTTTATGCCACAGGTACAAATTAAAAATTTACATCTTAATTCATAATTAAAAGAATTTAAACAAAATTAACTTTAATTTCTTCATCTTCTTCTTTCTCCTCCTCCTTATCCTCCTCCTTATCCTCCTCCTTATCCTCAGCATCCTCTTCAATTATTCATCATTTGGGCGATTGCTAGGTTCCTCGTGGAACCCAGATTTGGTTGCAAACCTCTTTTTTTTTTCCTTTTTTTTTTTTTTATAGTTTGAATGTATCTATCTTCCATAAAGAAGTTGAATGAAACCAAAATTTCATGTTCAAATCATGTTTAATATTTGGGTTTGATATCTAGGTTTGAAATTGCAGGTGATAGGTTCATGTTGTTGTGTTTATGAAGTTCATAATTTGGTTCATCCATGGCTGAGGTTATTAGAAAGAAAAAGTTGAAAATATGAAATTAGGGAAAGAGTCAAGAGAAGGATCCGTTTTGCAAAGGAGAAATTAGGATTTATAGTATTGTTATATTACTTTAATTAGTAATTAATTTCAATTTTTAGCAATGAAAATATTCCTTTGAATTCTCAATTATATTTTGACCAATTTCACATATAAAGAGTTGATTATGAATGAAAAACAAGAATTTTGAAAGAAAGATGATATCTGGAGAGGAAACTAAGACCATCGATTAAGGTTTTTTTTTCTACATAGGGAGTGACATGGAAAGTTGTTATTAAGTCCACATAAGCGATTTTACACAATAGAATATCCATGTTAGATGTTCTTGTTATGATAACATGCCATGTGAGCAAAAATTAACAGAGGGACCAAAAAGGGTTGGATTTTAAACTTTAGGGATTAAAAATGAGATTTTTTTAATACAAGGACCAAAAAAGAACTTTTTTCAATAGTAGAGGGATCAAAAAGGATATTTAACCTAAGATAAATTTACAATTTATGATGTAAATAGTACTATTCTTGCCTTAAAAATATGTTATTTTAGTTTTTTTAAATGAGAGTTTATTAAAATGATGTTATTTTACAAGTGTGATTGATAAACATTTTTTTTCATAAAATGAGTTTTATATTTTTTAGTCCTCAATTTAAGCACTAAAATTACTAAGAGTATATTTGATTTGAGGGGCAAAGAAGGAAAAGGAGCATATGAAAATGAAAGAATGTAGCTATTATCCTAAAATCTTGTTAGTAACACCTTATAGTAGAAATTAGAATGAAAGTCTGTCACTTACTCTTACAAAAAAAGTAATAAAATGATTCACCGGTTACCCTCTTCTTCTATTCAAATTTTCCTTGTAAAAAAAACTGTTGGAAGAATGTTGTTTGAAATGAATTGTGCTTCGAATCACACAATTGGCAAAAATAAGGGATCAATTCTTGTACAATGAGCTCAAGTTTACCTTGGAAGCATGTCAAAGATTTTGATTATAGTAAACATATATTAAGACAAACTAAATTAGAAGTACCAGAGAAGAACTACACTCAAAGATAAGTGTTGGAAATTAATAAAGGTGTAGTAACTGTAGCTAACTGGAAATTTAAATTGTTGACATAAAAATAAAGAACTGTGATCGTGAACTAGCTGAAAGCTTAAAGTGCAATGAAATGTCAGCTTGGCAAAATGTAAATCTCGATATATTATTATGGACTAAAGCAGCTAATTGCTGTAGAATGTTTGGAAACATAAAACAAAAATATGTAAACCGGTAGAAATCTAGAAAGTGCACTAAGTTAAAATCCAATCAATTTGTAAATGGCAATGACACTGTAATAAAAAGGAAATTGTAGACATGTTTGAATTAAAAGTGAACAATTAAGAATTAGAATGTAGAAGATGCTGTGGAGGTTAGTCTTGACAAAAATTATATCAACAATGCAAAGGAATACGTTGGGGAATGTTGTTTTACTTTTACTAGACTACAAATCTAAAGAAAATTTGTTGAAAATAATTTTGAACTAGAAGAAAATTAGGTAGATTAGATTAAGCTAAGACTTATTTTTGTAAAGTGTATGACATCAAAAAGTAAAGTGATTTGTTGAAAAGGGACAGGCCTAGAAACTGAAAATTGTATGGAAAATTTGTATTTATAAACGTCTAAACTGAACTTATTTTGCCAAAAATCTTGACCTTGATTTTTTCCACCTTCCATGGTTGAACAGGAACTAAGCAACTCCAAAAGTAACTTTGTTGCTTGATAATTTCATTGCCAAAAACAAAATTTCAGTAGTCAGAAAACTTAGGATTATGTTTGGGGTGGTAATATAAGGATGATTTATTTGTGTAATTTTTTATACAACTTTTGCATATTATTAAATGAATGGATGTACTTAATATCATAAATTTTAAATGAATAAAAAAAGTCAATAATTTAAATAACACATAAGATTGTATAAAAAAACAGTATAAAAAGATTATCTTTAAATCTGTTGGAACTGCCTGGATTGCCCTTGATTTTCTCTACTGGCCAAAGCGTCGTCTGTTTGCTTTTGATCCCCAAAATCTGTTGATCTAAAGCGCACTTAAGAAGGAGGAAACTAATTGAATTGGATTGAAATACTACCTCATATCTGTGAACTCCCAAAATATGGTCCAAACAAAACCCATGAAATATCTTCGGGCCTTGTCTCCTTATAGGCTCAATTCGTCTTCCTTGTTTTAGGCGTAACATGCATCGAATTTATTTAAGCCTAACTTCCAAAGAAATGGACTTGAACTCCACGGCCCAATTAATCGAACCCAAAAAAAATACCAAAACTTCACCCATCAGAATCATCAGCCATAAGCACGTGTGATAACTAAGGATGAGTAATTGAGTATTATACCTCAATGGTAGAAAAAAAGAGTAAGTAATAAATATAAAAATAATATCATTATAAATATTAAATTAAGTAATAAATATAAGAATTTAAAATTATTTATCCAATCTGTTTAATTAATTTATTTAACTTATCTATTATTTATATATTTATAATTAAAATTTTACATGTACTTGTTATATTTAATGTCTATATAATAATAATTTTTAAAAATAAAAACAATAAACTATAAAAAGTAAAAATAAGAGTTAAATAAAATCTAAAACCCAAATAAATTACACATAGTAATAACAATTCATATAAATATTAAACCCTAAACCAAACACACCTAATAATAATATTTTATATTAAACATTTTTTGTAAACTAAACACATAAGTATATACTCATAACTTACTTATTAGTTATTAAGTTAAATACCAAGTATAGATTTTTAAATACTTAAATAAGTGGCAAGTCTAAAAAAATATATTTAAAAATTTTTAAATCAAATACCAAATAAAACTCGTACCCAATTTATAACAAAAATGCTCAACCCTACTGCTAATACCAAAAATATTCTCAAAACAAGTATTAATGCATCATATCACGGTTAATTATTTTTTTAATTAATTCAGAAAAACTCATAACCACTCAATCTCTGTCATTGACACGTGCCATCTTCGTAAAATGTATTAAGTAATTATTATGTAAACAGTGATATTTTTCCATTTCCTCCTTATTTTCTCGTTTGAATAACAAAATATGTCAAAAGCAAAAAAATAAAGAATTTCCTTTCTCTCTCGCACTAAAATTATTATTAATACTTGTCTACATTTTTTAGTAATTTTAATTTAATTTTTTAATTTTTTAAACATAAATTTTAAATAAAAATTTAACATATTTATAACAATTAAAATTTTTTTTATAAAATAAAAATACTAAACAAAAGTTACTTATAAGAAAAAAATTTTAATTATTATTATTAAATTTTTATCTAAAATTTATATATAAAAAATAAAAAATTAAATTAAAACTAATATAAATAAATAAAAATAATAAAAAATAAATATAAGAGAGAGTTTAGTATTTTAAATTTTAATATTTTCATATTCAAGAAAGACCTTCAAATTCACTAACTAACTATTTAAAAATTAAAAACTTTCTCAATCAAACGTGCATAATCCCTTTCCTTCCCTTCATAGTTTAAGCCACTTAGCCTTGTCCAATTAAAAGAATGAAAAAGTAATTTCGTAGTCATGAAAAAAGAAAAACACTTGTATTTTAAATTAAATCCACTAAAAAGCAAAACCCAAGATAAACCTTCCTAGCTTACTCGGTTAAAATATCTATTTAGCGCTTAATCTTAATAAATTTAAAATTTTTAGTTTTTGCACTTACATTATAAAGTTTTTAATCCTTAAATTTAAATGTTTAAAAATTTTAACTCATAAACTAAAAGAATTCATTAACTCTCTATTAAAATGAGAATAAAATATTTATAAACTTAGTTTTTATTATACCTATGATTTTGATGATTACAAAACACATTTGAGTGACTAATTGGTTTATTTAAGTGTATAGTTAAGTTGTTAAAAGATTGCAAGTAAACTTGGACTGCACTTAAAAATGGACCAGAAAGGCTTGAATATCTGCAGAGAGCTAGTTCTTGAGAACTATAGTTGGCTCTGGTGAAATGGAAGTGCAGAGAGTCGGCTCTAGAAGCTGCAGCTGGCTCTATAGGCAAAAATTTGAAGCTGTTGTTTGGCACGCGCGGAGAAAAGACAGAAAGCCGGCTCCAACTTTGCAGCTGGCTGTGAGGGTGCATTTAATGCACAACGGTTGAGTTATTTGAAGATTATTTAATGTGTTTAAAGTTAGAATCCCTAAGCCGGCTTTAGGCTTTGCAGCTGGCTGTGAAAGAAAACAGAATGTGTAGGAATCCCGCAAAGCCGGTTGCAGAAATGGTGAGTCAGCTGTGCAAAGCCCGCTTTAGGAAGCTAAGTCGGTTCTCCTGACAATCTTGTAACTCGAGCTTTGTGTCCTGCAGAGCATTAAATGACCCCCAACGGCTAGTAACGGCTATTTTCAACTATGGGGTTATAAATATGGTTGGTAGAAGATTTAAAGAAGTTTAGAGAGCATTGTATTGCATATCTTTACCTACCAACTTGTGCTTTAACTTGAGATATTGATCTTTGAGAGATCTTTATTTGTAATCCTCTTCTTGTTCTATTTGTGAGTAAACTTGGGGGTGTGACTATTCCTTCAAAAGTGATTTGTAGAGAGGATTGTTTGGGTTTGTCTTGTAAAGGGGTGAGATTTGAGAGAAACACCCTTATTCTTGTAAAAGGATTGAGTGGCTCCTTTAAGGCTTTGTGTCCTACAGAGCATTAAATGACCCCCAACGGCTAGTAACGGCTATTTTCGACTATGGGGTTATAAATATGGTTAGTAGAAGATCTAAAGAAGTTTAGAGAGCATTGTATTGAATATCTTTACCTACCAACTTGTGCTTTAACTTGAGATTTTGATCTTTGGGAGATCTTTATTTGTAATCCTCTTCTTGTTCTATTTGTGAGTAATCTTGGGGGTGTGACTATTCCTTCAAAAGTGATTTGTAGAGAGGATTGTTTGGATTTGTCTTGTAAAGGGGTGAGATTTGAGAGAAACACCCTTATTCTTGTAAAAGGATTGAGTGGCTCCTTTAAGTTACCCTTGTTGTTGTTAGTGGAGAGTATGGAGGAAATCCTTGGTGAGTGAAGTCAAGGTAGAGAACTAGATTTCAAGTGGTTAGACCAAACCTCTATAAATTATTGAGCAAGCTCTTCTTCTCTATTCTCTTTAATTTTGGTTTTGTGGTTTTAAAGAGGAGAGAATTTTTAAAACTTCAATTCACCTCCCTTGGAGTACATTGAATCAACAGTTTTCAAAAATTAAAAAGTAATAATTTAGTTCTAATAATTTAAAATTTGAGAAAATTAATAAACTAAAAAGAATTAATAAATGACTTTCTCATATATCCTAGAACAATAATAGATTTCTACAATCAAATTTAATGACTAATTTAATTTGAAAAAAAGAATTTTGACTAAAATTAAAGAAAATGTCTTAATTAAGATAAGATAGAAAATCCAAAACACTAAAAAAATAAAATTAAGAATTTTTTTTTTTACTTTTAGTTAGATTTTTTTCTTTAAATTGAATTAATCATTTACTTTGATTATAGATATTTAATATTATTTTTGTATATATAGTAAAATTATCAACTAATTATTTTTAATTTTTTAATTTAAAAATTTTTTAAACTAAATTATTACATTTTTAATCTTTAAAACTAATTGTATAAATATTTTATTTTTGCTTTAATAGAGGGGAAATGAACTCCATTAATTTAGGGCTAAAATCTTCAAACTTTTATGTTCAGGGACTAGAAGTTTAGTAGTGTAAGATGAGGGATTAAAAACTTTAAACTTATTAAGGTTAGCGGCTAAATCATAATTTAGCCAGTTACTCTTACGAGAATCTGAATATGGTGCTATCGTCTTCTAAACTTCATCTTGCTCCTGCGAAACCCTTCATTTTTCCGTCTAAACGGCACCATTTTCTATCCTTTAAAGCAACATATATTAGTCTCTGCCAAAGCTGCTTCTTCCATCTTCACCTTCACGACCACAATAGAAGATGAACGAGAACAAGAACAAGAGATAGACGCAGTCAACATTGCTGAGGATGTGATCCAGGTCTTTTTTTTTTTTTTTTGTGTTTTTTTGCCTCTGTAATTCAAGGAAATCGCACGCTTTTCCCTTCTGAATTTCGAATTGCATATCGTTATACGAATAAATTTCTCAAATTTTGACGCTTTATAGCTAAGATTAAAATGGGTTTGGTGATTTTTCTGGTGTTCATAATTGCTGCATTTCATCGTGACTTTCCTATTTTTAATGTTGAAATGGCAAAAGAGCTATGAAAAGGATATTGTTAGGATTTTTTGGGTTCCTAATGTGGTTTTTATGTTTAAATACTAGAACTTGAATTAGGATCGACTAACATAAATTATCAGCTATTGATTTTCAAATCTCACCGTTGAAATGATGATGCTATATTTAGTATCTGAAACAGTTGGATTTAGAAAGAATCCTCTTAATTGCATTTTGGTTAAGTTGTTCTGACAGATTCAGAAAAAGGTCTAAAAGGGGCTATTGATAAAGCTGAAGAAATTGGCGTCAGTATACCAAAACCAAATGCTTACAGTTTGATAACGTTACCCAGCTAGTGTGAAGGTATTTAATCTTTTATCATGTGATAGACCTTTTTAATAGTGTTGATTACCTCTAAATATGTTACCTTTCGGATATTTTGTAATTATATTATTCCAGGAACTGCAGATACACTTTGAAACTACGGGACCAGAAATGTGGGGGGACTCTTTGGATGGTGTCGACCTGTTTGTTGCTGCAATCGGAACTGGTTGTATTGTTACAGGAACTAGGCATTACTTTAAAATGATAAACAACAACATTCGGTTCTAATTGGTTTTAAAATTTACTGGTTTACAATGTCCATTTAACATCAATAGTTTCACTACTCAATATGATCTATACCCTTGTTCCTGCAAGATATCAGTATATGATATAAGGAAAGTTTTGAGCTGATAATAGTGTTAGACATTTGAAATTTGTTAGCTTAATCGGATACATTCATTTTTACATTTTACAGGTACCAATATACAAAGTCAAAGTATTAGTATTAGTTTCTCTTTTGCTGCATTCCCTCCAAATCTGTTAGTACTTTGAACAACTTGTGTTACTTGAATGGTTGGTGAGGAACTTGCAGAGAGGAGTGTCATCTCTGGGGACAATCCAGATGGAAAGCTTTCTATTTGGTTACATAGCATAAATGAAATTTTTGTGCTATTTTTTTGCCTTCTTTTCTTTTAGCATGAAGCATTGGTGCAGATCATGGGCTAAGAAATCTTGGATGTTAAGTTGCTTGATGAGGTCATCAATTTTCCCATGAAGAAAGGCATTGTTAATGTCCAATTGATGAATTTTCCAGCCTCTGCTCACTGCAATGGATAGAACCGTCCGGATGGT
>BPVZ01000087.1:737330-748798 GCA_020521535.1 Rubroshorea leprosula
TGGTCTTCAGTCTGAAAAAGTTGTTAGTTTCCTGTCGAGTAAACGCGCGAGCTACGCGAACTCTGCCAGTGTGTGGTTTGGAGCTTAATTTACGTGAGCACTGTATGAAAATCGTCCATATCCAGTGAGCACTACATGCTAGAAGCCGTTTCCCTGCAAGCAAAACGATCGATGTGGATCTCTACCATGGGTCCACAGCGTGGAAAATTCGAAATTCACCATCTTTGATCCCATAATAAAGACCATATTCTTTTCAGTTCGTGGAGAAAAGAAGTGAAAAGTAGATTTTGCCTTAAAGAATCATATATCTTCATAAAGGTCGAGTGTACACGATGACGGTCGATGGACAGAAACCTCTGTCGTCGAACGATGTCCTCAATAGATCGAGCTACGAACGTCTGCGTCGAGCTGTCTCGAGATTGTCTGGAGTTTTAAGAATCTGAGAAGCAACCTGTTCGATACTCACGTGGAAAATAAAGATTTTCGACTCGAGAGAATTTAAGAAACCACAAATTCTACATGAGAAGACCTCTATTTGGGATATGTTTAGGTCGTTCAATACTCTTCATACGTGAGGAAGAAGTTGTAATTGTTGTCACCTACTAGAAGTTTCTATTTCATATTAAAAAAACAAAAAATACATGGAGAAAAAAAGCGCACGGTACCGGATGTATGATTCAATGTGCCCCCAACTTGGAAATTCTTCACTTTTGATTCCATCAATCATGTTATATAGTGTTTATGGTCTTCAATCGTCAGTGTAGTCTCTGTTACCCCACCAAAACCAAATTAACAAAGCCGCTGCAACTTGAATTCGAAGCGAAAAAAGACAGACAATTTTGGGAGCAGATTCAATCCTTGCACTCCCGAGTCTTATGATATGGAATTATTACCAACAGCAAATTGTCCCAATAAAGAAGATGGGTCGAGCTCATATTACTTGTTCTAATCTTCTTATTTGAGTAGAATTGGGTTAGTTAGATATTCAAATCTCGTTAGAATAGAAGACCTAATCATATAAATACCAACACCAAAGAATTGTAAAGGGTTGTGTCCATTATATTTAGTTATTGACAATGTGAAATTATTTTTTTATCTAATAAAAGTTTTCAGTGTAATTGAGATATCATGTTAATTATGTTTCAATTTAGTGGTAACTTGACATTGCATCCTATATCAAGACACACACAAAGTTAATAGGAAGTAAAATTGAAGATAAATTTTAGAGTTTTGACAATTATTTTTTTCTTACAATGGACTAAAATTATATAAAATAAATGAAAACTTTAAAGATAAAGATAAAAAAAAATAAAGAGTATTAACTTTATTCACAAATTTTCAATAGTTTAAAGGTTAAGAGCCAGGGCCTCTAGCTCAACCCGTGCCAGACTTAAATTGGTTAAGAATTCAATTTGAGAAACCAATTGATTATTGAAACAAAGCTGAAGTGTTAGATTCTAACCCAATAAGCATCTCTTTTGGGGACTAACCAAGAGGGCGAGAGAAAAAAACATATGACAATTGTAGCTTAATTGAAGCTAGACTCTTCTACACCCTTGTCTCTATACTTGAAGAGGTGAGGACTTCCTGGAGAAAAACAGGTGTGTGTAACACGAGGTTTTAACAATTGGCCAAAGGGTTAGGTCACAAAAACAAAAAGGTTTACTCGCAAAAGAAAAAGATTATAAATAAGAGTGTTTAATTTTGCTGTTTGTAAAATACAACAACCATTGCTGCTTCCATGGTTCGCAGGATGCCGAAACCCACAGCGAGAAGCAAGGTTCTACGGACTGGATCAAAGGTGAGGAATGCAAATGTGACAACCAGCGAGAGTTCTCTTCCTTCCAGACTGCCGATGTATGATCGGGGACTCTTGAAAAATGCTACCTCCTACCTGTTCTCCGACTTCCCCGAGAACTGGTCTTCGAAGAGACTCTGGTTTCTGTTTGCAACCTATGGTGCTGGATTAGGACGGATTGTGGACGTATTCATACCCAGAAAGAAGGACAGGAAAGACAACAAGTTTGGCTTTGTCAGGTTCTCAGAGGTCAGAGATAAAGCCAGGTTAGAGAAGATGCTCAAGATGATCTATTTTGGTATAGAACAACTCAGGATCACTCTCGCAAATGAGAGAAAACCACAGCAACCAGTCTTTAACCCCCTCCCCCTCGTCCATTACCACCTCCACGACCACCTAGAACTCTTAAAAAGAAATCCTATGTCGAAGCCTTACAAAATGGCCTTAACCTCCTAGATTCTATTAGCCAAACACAAAGTCCTAACACCATACCCCCAGCCTGTCCACTAGTAACTGAGCAGAATAAGAGCAAAACGAAGCTAACATTGAATGTGGAAGATGACATGGAGGACTCCAGTTGGCTCAACAGTTGTGCTCTCGGGGAAGTTCTCTCCCCTGATCTTATTCCTGGCCTCCAACAAACCTTCTGGGAGAGCGGTTTTTCTCACATCATGACTACGCCAATGGGGGGATGTAAAATTCTGTTACAAAGTGAGACTTTGGAAAAGATATCCAGATTTATAGAGGAAGAAGAAGTTTGGTGGAGCAAGTGGTTCCGCAGAATCAAGCTTTGGAGTCCATTAGATATAGCCGATGAAAGATTTGCCTGATTTAGAATTACGGGCCTTCCTCTTCAAGTTTGGAATCAGAATACGTTTGAAAGGATTGGGAATAAATTAGGCAGTTTCATTAAGTTGGATCCTCATACTGCCAATAGATTATGTCTTGATGTTGCTAGAGTTCTTATTACAACTACTAAAACAGACCAAATTGAGCAGGATATCTATCTAAACAACCGAGGGCATTTCTATCTATTAAAAATCAAAGAAGAAAGATGAAGGACAGATCCATGGTGGCTAAAGTCGTCCCAAGTCTATGATAGTGACATGCCCAATTCTAACAATCACACCGATTCAGATTTCGATCAAATTTCCGATGGATGGAACACGGCCTCCGAAGATGAAGTAGAACAGCTGTCGCATGCTGATAATGGTCACTTTTGTGATCTAAGTGAACTGCCAGCTGGTGCTGATAGTCACGAGGAAAAAGCTAAGTCTAGCAATAAATTGGGGATTTTGGTGAATGATGCAAGAGGAAACACTAAAGCTTCTGTGTCAGATTTAGGTGGCAGTAATAGAGTGCAAAACAGTATAGGTGCCCAACCCTCCTCTGACTCCTACTCAGGTGTTAATGGATCAAAGAACCAAAATGGACAAAACACTCCAAAGAAGGCCCAGGTCAACCCAATCCAAGTCTGTAACCCTTTAGGCCAAGATATTGTCTCAAGAGTCTTGGCCCAAGATCCACTCGAATCTATTCCTTATCGAGATGCAGAATCGACCCAAAGCCTTGACCATCTGCAAAATGTTGAAACCCTCATATGTGTCACAAGGTTAAATCGTGGAACAAGAAAGAGAGTTTCCAAGCAAACAAAGAGATGTAGGAAACAGCTACTCAGATCTAAGCAGCTGGGGCCTTCTTTATTAGACAGCTTCATGGAAAGAAAAAGTAGAAGATCAACAAAAGAAACTGAAGAATTGGATATTAGAAAATTTGTGGAATTTGGAAAGCGATTGGGACTCTGTTTTGTTGGGAATGAAGAGCTCTTTGCTGCTAAGTTTTGCAAACTGGAGGAGCAAGATTTGGGGCAACAATCGCCTTAGATTCCTTTCCTTCCCCACTACCAGATTCTTTTTTACAATGAACATAGTCACATTTAACACTTGTGAACTTGGTGATAGCATCAAGAGGAGAGAGTTGAGGAGAGTATGGTTCACTAGGAATGGGTAAACTTACTAATGATTCAAGAAACAAAAGCTGAAATTGATGATGAGCAGCTATGCAGATTGATCTAGGGGTAGGATAATTTTGATTGGTGTGCCAAAAGCTTAAGTGGTAGGCCAGGCGGCCTATTGTGTATATGGGACTCCAATCTTTTCGAGAAGACTCGGGTTATTGAAGGTGAGAGTTTCCTAGGAGTTGAGGGTTTATGGGGTACAAACAAAGCTACCTGCTGCTTTGTGAATGTCTATGGTCCATGTAATGTAGCGGGTCGTGCAAAGCTGTGGGAGGATCTTTCAACCCTTATTGGAACCCAAAACTACTTCTTCTGTCTTGGTGGCGATTTCAATTGTGTCAGAGGTCAGCATGAAAGACAAGGTAGAATGACCTCCCACTCGGGATCTGATGACTTTAACCTATTTATTGGAGCCAATTATCTTGTAGACCTTCCTTTATCACGCAAAAAGTTTTCATGGTACAAGAGTGATGGGTCAGCACATAGTAGATTGGATAGATTTCTTCTATTAAAAAACCATATGGAATGTTGGGGAAATTGCGTACAATTAGCATTAAAAAGAAGTATCAGTGATCACTGCCCCATTAGTCTTGCCTCTGACATCCATAATTGGGGACCAAAACCTTTTAGGTTTATAAACAGCTGGTCTCTGCACCCTAAATTTAATCATTTGATTGAGAAGTTATGGAGCTCTTTTGAAGTAGAAGGATATTGGGGGTTTAAATATAAAGAAAAGCGTAGAAGGCTTAAGCAACACCTGAAGAAATGGAACAATGAGGTGTTTGGTAATATTGACAATCAACTTGAATAGGCAATAAAGAAAGTTGATTTTGTTGATCTAAAATGTGAGGCTCAGGATCTTTCAAAAGAAGATTTGCTCAAAAGAAAGGATGGCTTCGAAGAACTATGGCTTTGCTTAAAAAAGAAAGAAAGCTTGTGGAGACAAAAATCTAGGGTTACCTAGATCAAAGAAGGGGATGCAAACACTCCCTATTTCCATAAATTTGTTAACATTAGGAGAAAAAAGATTATGCTTCATGGGGTTAACAATCATGGCTCATAGATTGATGACCCTATTCAGGTGAAACAGAGTGTTTTTGACCACTTTAAAAGCCAATTCTCATCATAGTCTACCCAACAAGTACAACCATCTCCTGACCATTTGCAGTTCTACCGATTAACAAAGGAGGATAGAATATTGTTGGAAGTAGAGTTTACAGATGACGAAATTAGAGAAGCAATCTCTTCCTGTGCAAGTGACAAAGCCTCGGGACCTGATGGATTTAATTTTCACTTCATTAAGTCAGCTTGGGGAACAGTAGGAACTGATATGATCAACTTCATCAAAGAATTCCACCATAATGGAAAGTTGGTCAAGGGAATTAATTTTTCATACATCACACTTGTGCCTAAGAAGAAAAACCCCACCTCCTTGAAGGAATTTAGGCCAATATGTACAGTTAGGTCCATATACAAAATTTTGGCTAAAGTGCTTACAAATAGGCTCAAGAAGGTAATTGGTAAGATTATTAGCACTAGTCAATCTGCTTTTATTAAGGGTAGACAACTTGTTGATTGTGCCTTTACCCTTAATGAGATTGTGCATGACTTGAAAACTAAAAGGAGGAACGATATTATATTCAAGGCTGATTTTGAAAAAGCATTTGGCTCTGTGGATTGGGGATGTCTACATACCATGCATTCCCTTTTGGGTTTTGGAGAGAAATGGCGAAGTTGGATCAAAGAGTGGTTAATATCAGCTTCAATCTCAGTCGTAGTTAATGGTAACCCTACCAACGAATTCAATATGCAAAGATGTTTGAGACAAGGTGACCTCTTTTCACCTTACTTATTCCTTATTGCTGCTAAAGGTTTTCATGCTTTTCTCCTTGAAGCAAAAAAACAAGAGGTCTTTAAAGGAGTGGTGATTGATGAGGAAATTTCTATTTCTCACCTCCAGTTTGCTGATGACACTGCTCTAATTTGTAACGCCTCTATTAACTCCAACTTGGCTATCAAGTATACCCTGAGATGGTTTGAAATTATTTCAGGCCTCAAAATCAATTTTAATAAAAGTGTGTTATTCGGGGTCAATGTGGATGACACTTGGATCAACATGGCTGCCTCTGCCCTAAAATGCAAAGTTGGGAAAACCCCCTTCATTTACCTAGGGCTCCTTGTTAGAGGAAACCCTCACCACCATTCCTTTTGGAAACCCATGATTGATAAGTTCCGATCTAAATTGGCATCTTGGAAAGGAAAGCTTCTTTCAATTGATGGTCGTATCACGCTTCTCACCTCGGTACTTTCTGCTCTACCTCCCTCTACTTCTTTATCTTCAACGTTCCAAAAGGCATCTTAAAACAGCTCATTAGAATACAAAAATACTTTTTATGGGGGGTCTCAGAGGAGTCTAAGAAGATTGCATGGGTAAACTGGGAAATGGTATGCCTAGCTAAAAGTAAGGGAGGTCTTGGCATTCCAAACCTTGCTACTAAAAATACTGCTCTTTTAGGAAAATGGTGGGACAAGTTTGATGATGATGCTGAAAATGAGAAACTGTGGAAGAAGATTACTATCAGCAAGTATTATAGTAGCATTTCAACTGTTTCAATCACTAACACTACATCTTCAAAAGTTTCTACAATTTGGAAGGATATTTTATCTATTAGCAGGGATTGTGAAAGAAACACAAAGTGCTTCTCCAAAGGTTTCTCATGTTAGCTTGGTGATGGCCATAAAACCAGATTTTGGAAAGATATCTAGGTGGGAACTTCTCCACTAATGCTTGCTTTCCCTCATCTATTCAAGCTCACTCTTGGCGAGGAATTATTGGTGGCTGACCTAAAACCAACCAAGAATGAAGGCTGGAATCTCAAATGGCGCAGACCTCCTTTTAGAAGAAAACTAGATGAGCTTCAAATCTTGGAAGACATCTTGCAAAATATCAACATATCTATAGGAAAACCTGATCAAACTGTATGGAAGCATTGCCCTACTAGTTATACTACAAAAATGGCATATCTTTTCCTTGATGCGTCTACCCCTTGTCTGGACAAAAGCTACTGCAAGCTAATATGGAGTCATCTTATGCCCACAAAAGTTAGTGTCTTCGCTTGGCGTCTTCTATTAAATCGCCTCCCCACAAAGGACAACCTTATTCAACGTGGTATTGACTTGGGATCAAGTATAGCTTGTGTGCTATGCAATAGTTATTTAGAGGATGCAAATCATGTTTTTGCCACATGCAGCTACTCTCAAAGTATTTGGAGTCGCATATGCTGTTGGTGGGGCTTCTCTTTTGTTTCTCCCAACAAGGCCCTTGAATTGCTTGCTCAACTTTGCTCACTCTCAACCCCTCAGGATGTTACGGACTGTTGGGTCCTCTCCATTCTTACTACTGCTTGGGCCATCCGGTATTTTAGAAATGGAATTGCTTTTGAAAAATTTGAATGGGATAAGGACAAATTAATTGAGCTAGTGAAGACCAAAGCATTCGCTTGGATAAAAGGTAAAATGAAATCTGTTGCTTTTTGTTTCAGTGATTGGTGTCAATTTCCAATTTTATGTATTGCTCATTCTTAAACTTAATGCAGTGCACATCTTAATGTAATGGCGAGTACCTCTTGTACTCACAATTTATAATACCTTTTTACTCATCAAAAAAATTTTTTTTTTTGCTGTTTGTATTTCATTAAACTATCAAATAAGAAGTATTGAATGGAGGAGGACAGCTCTCAATACCTAGGACTCATCTCATCCAATATTAAAAGTTGTCCTCTCCCATCTAATGGTTAAAATGTTTTTTAAATATATATTTTAAAAGCACATGTTAATAGTTTATTAATTATATACTTTTTTTTACAATTAACTTGCATAAAAATAGAAGTTAATTTTAAATTTATCAATTATATAATTAAAATCATTCACATGGTATTGGTGTTAAAAAAAATATTTACTTTTTCATTTCTTTCCAAATAGTTATTGCAAAAGGTGCAGTTAAAGCAACCTTAGGGCACAATCTAAAAAAATCTTGACTTAAATTATGTAGTCCAATGTGATCTAGATTACAGATAATTTTTTGTCTTTTTGTATATATAAAGTTTATTAGTTGGACTAGCAAAAAATTAAGTGAAAAAATATTTCCAAAATGCATCTATTTTAATAAAATATCACCAAAAAAAAAAAAACACTAAAACAATATTTGTTTCCTCAAAAATCTTCAAGTGGCTTTATTCCCATGAGGCAACCTTCGGTTGCCAAAGTGTCACATGCTTTGTTGTAAAGCAAGAAAATAGGATTTTCCCAACCACCCTTTTTGTCCACATGGTTGACCTCTATTAGGATGGGTGAAAAAAAATTGGTTATAAAGTTGAGTTAAGTGCCTTTAAATAATTTGCAAGAGAGAGGGATGCTTTTTTGCAAAATGAGTTACTAATTGTCTTGGACAGCTTTAAGGACTTTAAAATATTACCGCAAATTTAAAGCTTAAAAATCTAAAATAAAATGAATGAAACATAAACTAACAAATTATTGGCAGATTTATCTAAATCATTGTAGAACTATAAACGTAAATGGACTTAAATCTAGAGTAAAGTTACTTAATCATGATTTTTAGGCAAAAAAAAGATTGAAAGTATGATGAACATGAATGAGAGGTGTGAAGGTCATATAAGTTGACGTTTAAAGAAATGACACTTATCTTAAAATTACTAAATAAACAAAGAGATTGTTGTAGAAGTTAGAATTAACCTAAATCTAACGGGAAGTTGTGCTAAAAACTAAAATATAAGAGTTATGTGAACAATAGCTGTACAACTGGAAAATTGAATTTGATGAGTTGTGTGTAGGGTTGGCCGTTTGTTGCTTGTTCTAATTTTTTATTTCTTTTATATGTCTCTAGGTAGATTGTAACCACTCACTCCCATATGTGCAGATTATGACAGACTTCATAAGTTAATTGGACAACTCAACAGCAGACCTGGTCAAAATCCTCTCCAAAACTTGCCACTTGTCTACCACTTCACTCACTTGCTAAATTTGGCCTACAACTTCTCTTAAAATTTAGCCATGATCTCCACTAACGTTAAATAACACTAGGCAAATAAGAGATAATTGTCAAAAATACCAAATCTAGTCAAACACATGGCAGCCATTAGCCAAATCTAGTTTGAGGTAGCTTAATCTTAGTCACCATTTCAAACAATGTGATACATGGCATCATTAGATAAATTTATAGTTTATAGTGTAAACAATATTATTCTTGCATGTGACTTGCTTTTGTAGGAAAAGTAGGAAAATGATTTGTTGACTACCCTTTTCTTCTATTTGATTTTTCCTTGTGAAAGGACTGTTGGAAGAATGTTGTTTGAAATGAATTGCACCTTGAATCACACAATTGACAGAAATAAGGATTAATTCTTGCACAATTAACTCAAGCTTACCTTGAAAATTCGTTAAGGACTTTGATTACAATAAACATATATAAAAAAATAAATTAATTAAAAATACCGAGAACAACTATACTAAAAGATAAGTGTTGGAAATTAATAAAGGTGCAATAACTATAGCTAACAGGAAATTTAAATTGTTGACATAAAATCAAAGAACTAGGACCATGAACTTGCTCAAAGCTTAAAGTGCAATGAAATGCGTAAGCTCGGCAAAATGTAAATCGCGATATAATATTAAGGACTAAAGCAGCTAATTCCTGCAAAATACTTGGAAACATAAATCTAACAAAAATATGTGAACGGGTGGAAATCTAGAAAGTGCAGTAAGTTAAAAATCCAATCAATTTGTAAATTGCAACGAGAATGTAAAAAACCTTAAATTTGAAGGAAATTGTAGACATACTTGAATTAAAATCAAACAATTAACAATTGAAATGTTGAGGAGAAGCAAATAATAAAATAAGGTGCTCTAGAGATTAATCTTAACAAAAATTAAATCAACAATGCAATGGATTCTGTTGGGGAATGCTGTCTTACTTTTGCCAGACTATGAATCTAAAGAAAATTTGTTGAAAGTAATTTTGAACTACAAGAAAGTTAAGTAGATTAAATTAAATTAAGATATATTCTGTAAAGTATCGGATTTCAAAAAGTAAAGTGATTTGTCGAAAGGGGCAAGCCTAAAAACTAAAAATTGTGTCAAAAACTGATAGCCCTCCATTACTGCACTTATTTTGCCAAAAATCTTGACCTTGATTTTTACCACCTTCCATGATTGAACATGATCTAAACAACTCCAAAACTAACTCCGTTCCTCGATCATTTGAATGCCAAAAGCAAAATTTCGGTAGCCAAAAAACTTAGGATTATGCTTGTTGGAACTGCCTGGATTGCTATTGATTTTCTCTACTGACCCAAGCATCATTTGTTTGCTTTTGATTCCTAAAATCTATTGATCTAAGCCGCACCAATAGAAGAAACCAATTGAATTGGATTGAAATAGTGCCTTAAAATGGGTGAGCATGGCTAAGTATGGATCAAGTATTTGCTCGTATCTGTACTTGACTTGAATAATAATAGGTACAAGATTTTAATACCTAATACTTATCTAGGTATATGTATACCTAGATATACCTATATACTTGTTAAATTTTATACTAAAAATACATAAGTTAATATACAATTACAAGTTTACACATATAATACCAGTTTACATATAAAATAAAATACATGAGTAGATACACTTACACATAAATAAGTTTATGTGTACAATAATAAAAGAAATATAAACACAAATTCACATGAATTTTTTTAGCTGAATCTTCACTACCAAAAGAAAAGAAAAAAAAACATAAATATTTTAATTTTATAATATTATATTATAAATTAAGCATATAATATGGGTCATATATATAGGTTAGATATATGGGTCATAACTACAAATTAGACATACATATCAGGTATGTAGGTATGAACCCTTATACACAATACTTATCCAATATTTAGCAAGTATACATTTTCATATCTGGTATTTAACCATTTTTTAATAGATATAAGTAAAATACCTACCTAATTAAATCAAGTACTTATATATATATATATATAGGCATACCCGATACTCAGTGTCACCTCCAATCTGTGAACTCCAAAAATATGGTCCAAACAAAACCCATTCCAATAAAACCCATGAAATATCTTCGGGCCTTGTCTCCTTATATAGGCTCAATTCATCTTCCCTGTTTTAGACCTAACGTGCATTGAATTTAAGCCTAACTTCCAAAGAAATGGACTTGAACTCCATGGGCCCAATTAATCGAACCCAAAAAAATACCAAAACTTCACCCATCAGAAACATCATCCTTATAACCACGAGTGGTAGTACCAAAAATATTCCCAAAATAAGCATTAATGCATTATTTCAGAGCTAATTAGTTTTTAGCAAGGTTGTGAAAGCCGGACCAGACCAGCCGGTCGAACCGGTACCCGATAGTATAAACAGTTCGATTCTATCTTTAAAACCATTTGAAGATCATAATTATTTAAAGTTTGTTCATAAGAGTACTCCAACCTGTGATATTTGGTATAAAAAAGCAATAACCTACCATCGTACTCAATGGATATCTTATAAAATATTTTAAAAAATAATACATTTATACCATATTAATGAACCGGTGATTTTATCGGTTAAACCGATTAAACC
>BPVZ01000087.1:754538-772800 GCA_020521535.1 Rubroshorea leprosula
AAAATGGGTTTGGTGATTTTTCTGGTGTTCATAATTGCTGCATTTCATCGTGACTTTCCTATTTTTTAAATTGAAATGGCAAAAGAGCTATGAAAAGGATATTGTTAGGATTTTTTGAGTTCCAAACGTGGCCTTTATGTTTAAATACTAGAACTTGAATTAGGATCGACTAACATAAATTATCAGCTATTGATTTTCAAATCTTACCGTTGAAATGATGATGCTATATTTAGTATCTCAAACAGTTGGATTTAGAAAGAATCCTTTTAATTGCATTTTGGTGAAGTTGTTCTGACAGATCCAGAAAAAGGTCTAAGAGGGGCTATTGATAAAGCTGAAGAAATTGTCGTCAGTATGCCAAAACCAAATGCTTACAGTTTGATAACGTTACCTAGATAGTGTGAAGGTATTTAATCTTTTATCATGTGATAGACCTTTTTAATAGTGTTGATTGCCTGTAAATATGTTAGCTTTCAGATATTTTGTAATTATATTTCTCCAGGAACTGCAGATACACTTGAAACTACGGGACCAGAAATGTGGGGGGACTCTTTGAATGGTGTAGACCTGTTTGCTGCTGCAATTGGAACTGGTTGGATTGTTACAGGAACTAGGCATTACTTTAAAATGATGAACATCATCATTCGGGTCTATTTGGTTTTAAAATTTACTGGTTTACAATGTCCATTTAACATCAATAGTTTCACTACTCAATATGATCTAGACCCTTGTTCCTGCAAGATATCAGTATATAATATAAGGAAAGTTTTGAGCTGATAATAGTGTTATACATTTGAAATTTGTTTGCTTAATCGGATACATTCATTCTTAGATTTTATAGGTACCAATATACAAAGTCAAAGTATTAGTATTAGTTTCTCTTTTGATGCATCCCCTTGAAATCTGTTAACCCTTTGAACAACTTGTGTTACTTGGATCGTTGGTGAGGAACCTGCAGAGGGAAGTGTAATCTCTGGGGACAATCCAGATGAAAAGCTTTCTATTCGGTTACATAAGCATAAATGAAATTTTTGTGCTCTTTTTTTGCCTTCTTTTCTTTTAGCATGAAGATTTTGGTGCAGGTTATGGGCAAAGCAATCTCGGATGTTAAGTTGCTTGATGAGGTTTCCAAGGTAAACAATACTTTCCCACTTCTATTTTTCAGCCTATTTTTATACTCTTTCTTATATTTCCATAATGGAAGAGATCGATTTTTAAATTGATTGTTTTTCATTGCAATAAATTTTTGTTGCTTTATAAAGAACTCTTGTGGTCAATATTTATTGTTTTTGCAGCACATGTTCTAACTTTAAATAGTGTTTTTTTTTTTTTTTTGCTCTGTGTGTGTCTGCTTTTCTCTGAGTGCCATTGTGTTTTCATCCGTCCACAAGATATTTTTTGTTTTCATTTTGCTGTAACCAGTTTAACTGGGAAGTGGTCTCTCCTGTGAGTGTCTGTGAATTTTGGTCCTTGTGCTTGTAATTGTAAGGTTTTTTCTTCCCTCAGAGGGCTATGTATTTGTATAATTTTATCGCATAGACTACTTTTTGAGGGAAAGAACTGTAGAAGTGGCTGGATCATATCAGCATTTTGACTTATAGAAGACTGCTTGGGGGTAAATAATTAAATGGTTCAATATAAATATATATATATATATATATTTTTGATAGAGGTTAAATAAAAATTTTTAAGTTGACATCTGAAATATTTTTGATATACTCTTTAATGAACCACAGAAAAAAATAAAGAAAAGAGATGAACTTTTGAACTTTTGACCACTTTTCCCACTTGGGGATCTTTGTCTCTCTTATTACATCATGCCATAGAACTTTGGATATGCTTGCCCATGTCTTGTTTATGTCTAAAACAGTCAACTACACTTTTTTTTTTTTTTTTATTTGTTCACTTCGTCATAAGTTGAATAACCAATTGATGTAGTTTTCCCTGTCCCCCATCCTTGCCATCTTCTTGACAACCATTAATCATTGACGAAGAAAGATTTCATTTCTCATTTTTAGAGGCACACCAATCCCATTGGAGCCAAAAATCTTGATTTCTCTCTTTATTTATTGAGTTTATTTCTTAATTTTTTAGTGTTATTAACATGCAGTTTCACCATTTAACCTTGTCAAATGAGCTTTCTGCTGTAGGTTACCACTGATGAAGCTATTGAATTGTCTAGGAGAGTAGTGTTGGAGGAAGGTCTGCAGGTAATATGCAAATATATTTCTATATGAACATCTACTGCCATTCTTCATTTTATTTTTTCATAGAGCATAGGTTGTTTTTGTTTTTGATTATTATGAATGGCTGAATTTTAGTTACCATGAGTGGCTGACTTATCATTATTTTTGGCTAAGGGTGCAGAATTGCCTGAAATTGCCCACCAAAAAATGAAAAAAAAAAAAAAAAACCACTCAAAATTTTGAATTCAAGATTTCAACCCAAAATTAATGGATGATATCATTGCACATCACTTTTCCATTAACTACTTGCTTGGTCTAGGTTCTATAATTGGGGGCTAGCACAGTGGCACATCAGCAAGAATGTAACAATATAAGGGTTCAAAGGATAGTGTGTTAGTGATGCTTTGTGGCACTTTCTCAGTTTCTTAGATTATATGATCAAAAAGAGCAAGAAGAAACGAAAAGATTAGAGCATGGTAACATGCACACGTAGAAAAGGTAAAGATTACATGAACATTCTTAACTTCAAGGACACAAGTACAGCAACAGAGAACAAAACCTAAACTGTGAACTAAAAAGCATTGGTTCTTTATTTAGACTCACAACAACATAGGATGCATTGCTGAAACACTTTAGATGTCTCCCTACATCTCCTTCCTAAACAAAGAAATTTTTCTTTGAGCACAAATCTTGTAGTGCAGTAACCCATCTATGCACTGAAATATGATTTCGTCTCTGACCCTCAGCCCCTTGTTGCCTACATAGTTGCATCACCCTGTTCTAAAAATGGCCTCTGGTTGCCCTCCCTCCAGGTATGGTATTCAAAGGTTCTCTGTGTTCCAGATGCATCTACCGTCATGTTTACAGAGTGGCCCCCATCATTAGCTGGCAAATTGCTCATGAAATGAGTTCGGATCACCAACATTTCATTGATATCAGTTTCTGCGAGCTCCTTCTCAGATGATGCCATTGCTAACACTCAATTTAGATTTCTCTCTGTTGCTTTTCATGGCTAAATCAAACCCCATGTATGGTTATATATAGTGTTGCTCCATTCAAGTTCTCAATATAGTTGTGTCAAGTAAGAGCATTATTATAACACATTTGCTTTTAACCCAAGTGTTTGTACTTAAACTCGCAGTCTGCTACATTCCCTTTGGTCTAGAAAATTTTTTTAAGTAACTAGCAAGTATGGGGTGAAAGCTGTGTTGATACGCGTGACACTTAAATTTTGTTTTAATAATAACTGTAGAATCGCTCGTAGAGAAATTCCAAAGATGTATTAGAGTTCTGTCAAAATTTATTTAGGATAAGGAGCTAAGTTTTCACACTTTAGAACATTCCATGAAAATTTGAAAAATTATTTATGTACACAGAAAAGCAGAGTATCTTAGGCTTGAGTCAATGTGGGTCCCCAACTTAGTAGATCTTAACCTTTGATTCCAGTATAATAACACATTTGCTAGATCATCATGAGTTTGTAAGTAAGAAATGATATGAACCAAAAAAAGAATGTGATTGATTAATCACATTATGCAGTGTTTATGGTATTCAATCTCAAAAACTTGTTAGTCTACAGGCAAGGAAACACGCAAGCTCTGCCAGTGTGTGGTTTGAAGCTTAATCGACATGAGCACTGTATAAAAATCATCCATATCCATTGAGCACTGTATGCTAGAAGCATGGGTGTGCACATGATGAGACATATGGATATTATAGGTTGAGGTCCACACTTGCACTTGTGTATGAAACTCTCATCACATTACTCATGGTAAATGCAGGTGTAGATTTGAGTGGCGCAAAGCCTCAAGATCTCTCTAGCCATGAGTTTCTCAATGACACTTCACTCAAAAGGGGTTATGTGTTCAAGCCAAAGCTCAATGCTTGGGGAATGAAACAGAAAAAGAAGGAAGGAGGGCAAGATGAAGGTGAAGGGGATGATGAAGCTAAAAATGAAGAAGAAAATGAAGAAGCAGGCCCCTCTCAAGGTGGTTCATCTCAGGTCCCTCAGAAAATCAGTACCAACAAAGGCATTCTTCTAATTCTTGAGAGGCTCGCATTGCTTGACAAGAAGCTCAATTATCACATTCGAGAATGTCAGTCTGTAGAACCTCCAGCACCTTCAGCCACCATATCGGACCCCACTGCTGCTGGCACTTCATCTGAACCCATGCCTACTGAACCCTGTACCTATCCTGAAACTTAAACTTCTTGGTTCCAATTGTTTGTCTATTTTAACTTCTGTTTTGTATTTAAATTCTACTTCAAACTCTGTTTTTGTATATATATATATATATATATATATATATTGTTTTGAGACATTATATGTGTTTAGATTAAAGTAAATTCGGATATATTTCTATGATAGTATCTCCTTGCATTTGTGAATGTTGGTTATCTTTATTTTTGATGAACTTTTTGATGTTGAAAAAAAGAGGGAGAAGAGATATGGGGAATTGTTTTAGTTCTGTTTTATGTGCAGTTTTGAGTTTGAGTTGTGGTTGTGGTTTATGTTTAAAGTTAGTTTTATGCGTGGTTGATTGTGTTTTTGGTTGGAGTTAATTATGTATAAGTTGTTAAGTTGGTTTATGTTTAGTGTTATGTGAAGTTTTTGTGTTTGGTTCATGTTTTCAAGTTTGTTATGAGGTTTAATCTGTTTTGTGAAAGTGTTATAGGCGTGTATGAGTTGGGTTCATGAAATTTGAATGTTTGAAGTTTATATGTTCTAGTTGTTTTAGGTGTTTGGTACACTCCATGCATGAATTGAGGGGGAGTTGATATTACCATTTTAAAACTAAGAAATTGCCAAAGTTACTCGATACTTAGTTGTTTGAGCTTGATTTATTTAACTTTTATATGTCAATTTGTTTTGAGTTTTGTCATCATAAAAAGGAGAATTGCAGAACTTCAAGTGATTTTAATGATAGCAAAATTCTTTAAGATGTTTAATGAATTTGAGTTTAAGTGTGCAATTGAAAATTTTCAAAGTGTTTCAGGGAAAAATTCGAAAAATTGCAGAACATAAAACTTTATATTCAACTTTTGAAGTAAGAAGATTTTATTCTTGTTTGTAAATTCGACTCTAGAGCAAAATAAGCAGAAAATGTTCAACCCAAGAAAGAGTCGAATCTCAGAATCTATATTTGACTCTTGGACCTTTCACATTCGACTTTTAGAGATGAAGAGTTGACATCCAATTTTAAAGAGTTTAGTAAGATTTTAAGTGTAGGGCATACTCGGCTCTTCATTGTAAGAATCAACTCTTGGAGGTCAATATTCAATTTTTATTTCCAAGATTCGACTCTTGCCCAAAAGAGGGAAAGTTAGTTAAGTCTTAGAATTTCTTGGAGAATCAACACTCAGAATGAAGAGTCAAATCTAGGCTTTATAAATTTGACTCTTGATTGTACAATAACAATTAGATTTTTAAATCTAATGCAGTTGCTGAGCAATTAATGCATTCCTATGAATCCAAAATGACTAATTTCAACCAAAGGAAGATAAATAGAGTTGATGAGAGTATTGAAGAGTTTTTTAGACACTTTCATTGAATATCTTTTACCAATCAACTTGAAATTCTTGTACCTTGACTTGTGAATTGATCCTTTTGTGATATTTATTTGTAATCCTCTACTTGCTTTCTTTGAATGATATCTTGAGGGTATGGTTATTTCTTTCGAGAATGATTTGTAGTGAAGATTGTTGGGTTTGCTTTGTAAAGGGTTGTGATTCGTGAGAAAACTCATTTTTTGTAAAAGGATTGAGAGACTGTTTAAGCAACCCTTGTTCATTCTAGTAAAGAGTGTGAAGAAAATTTTTAATGAGTGAAGCCAAGATAAAAGATTAAGAGCTTGTTTGGCGTGACTAAGCTTTTAATAGAAGTCTTATTAAAGAGAATCTATTGTGGGAGTGTTGTTTTTGAGAAGTTAGAAGTGTTTGGTAAAATTTTTTATAAAAGTACTTGCAAAGTGAAAGTTGTTTGGTAAATTTTTTTGGTAAATTTTTTTATAAAAGATCTTTTAATATTAAAATAACTGAAATAGATATTGTTTATTTTTTTATCACTCTCACTTCATTTTTTTAATATTTTTATATGACTTTAAATTTATAATTAGTTTAAAGTTGATGATTAAAAATTAATTATTCAAATTTTAAAACATAAATGATAGATAAATATTTATATTTTAATATTAAAAACAATATTATTACATTTAAATAACATAAATAAGACAATTAAAATTAAAACTTAAGTTAAATACTTTTTTTATCCTTTACCTTTTAAAAAAGTTCTTTTTTAATTCTTGCACTAAAATTTTTTTTTTAATCCTTAAAATTTAAAAAATTTAACTTCTTTTTAATATTTTTCATTAAGTTTTAATGGAACATATTAATTAAGAAAAAATTTACATTTTTTCTTTACTTAAATTACATGAAATATTCATATGATAAAAATTAATAACATGGTTAAAATTTTTATTAATATAACCTTAAAATCATTTAATTATATAATTATTAATATAACTATTATAAAGTTTATTATTCTCCCATTCCCCTGTTTGTTTTTTTCTTTTTTTTTTTTTTTTTGGGTTTGCGCGAACCCAGGTTCATCACAGAACCAAGCTCTTGGGTTCGTCTCAAACCCAAGCACTGGGTTCCACGACGAATCCCGCGCTTGAGTTCATCTCAAAATGAAGGGGAGGGGTTTGCGACGAACCTACACTTGGTTTGTCTTGAACCAAGCTCCTGGGTTCGTCTTAGAACCCAAGTGCGAGGTTCATTACAAACCCATCTCCTGGGTTCATCTTCGAATGGAAGATAAGGAGATTTTCAGTTTAGGAGGAAAGAAAATGAGGAAGAATACGATAAGTATTTTTGGTTTGTTTTTTTGATTGGATATTTTGGTTTGTTTCTTTGATTGGATGAGTATTTTCGATTTGTTTCTTTGATTGGATGAGGAAGAAGAAACAAATGTGCCTGGGTTGGTTGGTGTGATGTTTTAAACTGGTCCTTTATATATTAGTTTTTTCATAAATAAAAGGAAGTGTGAGGATAAAATGGGAAGACCATGTCAATTTCATTAAGCATGGAGCAAGAAGCTCCCGCTGAAATAAGAAATTGGAGCTTCCGAGCTTTGCAAAAGAACGACGAGAAGGTGAGCTTCTCGAAAGCTGCAGCACGTTTGAGAAGTTATGTTGTTTGCTAAAGCTTGTGCTTTTAGAACCAAAAAACTCTTGTCACAATCTGTACCAAACACCCTCTAAGTGTCAAGTCATTATATTGAATCTTTATAAAATTTTTGTGTAAACTTCTCATCTCTTCTCTTTGATTTTTATTTTGTGGTTACAAATATGAGGAAAATCTTGAAACTCTAATTCACTTCATGCTTGGAGTGCATTGAGCCAACATATTTACCCACTAACTTACCATAAAAATTTAGTTTCTCTTCCAATATTTAGGGCTTGTTTGGTTGGCTATTTTTTTGGAAAAGGAATTTAGGAAAGCCAACCAAAATTGGATGCAGCTTGACTTAGGAAATTTATTTATTTTTTTTGACCTGCAAATCAATGCACAATATAATTGGTTATGGAATAAAAGGAAATGCATCATTTTGCAATACAATTGATTATCTTAGAAAAATCAGTGGTTATACCAATATAATTCATTATTTTTTCTTTGTAATTGAATATGTCTACTTTTTTTTAAAAAAAAATTTCTAAGTCCAGCCATTAAGCCAAGATTATGGGTTTAAGTATTGAAATCTGTGCTGGGAAAATAAAATGCTTGAAGTAATGGATTATAATGCTTATAATCGATTACAATGCCCAGATAATGTTTTCTGTCCAAAAACATGAGAAGAAAAATTTTTGGGTGTTATAATCGAGTATATTGCATGTAATCAATTATGTTTCAATATAATTGCTTTGAAGTAAAATATAATTGATTACTTATTGTTTTGATTTTTGTGTTAGGAATGTTACTTTCCTGAGCCAAGCCATATTAACAAGGGCTCACAGCTTCCCTGTAAAAACAATCCAAGAAAAAGATTTACCAAACAGCCCTAGAGAAAAAGTACTTCTTGAAAAGTGGCAATATAATGCATTATTTTTCCTTCTATAATAAATTATATTGTATTTTAATTTGCAAACTAAGAAATTAAAATTTTTAAGCCAAACCGTGTTCAATTTTGGTCGGCTTCCTTGAATTCTTCTTGTGAGGAATTCCAAACTAATTAAACAGGCACTTAACGGGACTTCTAACAAATTCTACTGATAAAAAATAACTTATGTATAATATTTAACTACAATATTTTTGTGTAATATAAAATATTATTTTGTTGTCAACTTTTTTTATTCATGAGGCTGTGCATAATATAATATATTTATTTATTTAATATTATATCACATTATACATTGCTCTATTCAAATTAGTATAATACTTTACTGAGATGGAGCATCAATTGAGCTACTTGGAAGCCTAATTGCAGCGAAATCTGGCACCTTCTTACAAAATGGCACTGTTAACTCCCATAAAGCACTCTCTGATCCATAATGTTTTATATTTGAGTGATTTTATTCTAGAAAGCGAGATGCAATCATTTGTGCTAAGAGTTTCTCATTGTTGCGGTTCAATACCCGATTGTTCAGCTTGTAACTTTTATTTTATTTTGTTGAAATAATAATATTTTAAAAAAATTATATTGTTATTTTTTTGATAAATAAATTATATTGTTATTTGAATTATATTAGATTATAAAATATTAATTCTTCAATTACAAAAACTTCTTAATAATAAAAGAAATTTTTTTAATTAATAATTAATATTTTATGATTTAAATTACAAAACACTACACCGATGATATTTAGCTAGTAATTTCTATCCTTGATGGCTAATTGTTTCCTGATATATAGCACTAGAACCAACAGGTAGAAGACTATGTGCAATGATTTTTTACTGTATGATGATGATCGCAGAAGGTCAAGAGTTTGTCTTTTATTAATAAAATTGTTTTCGCTATTAAAAAAAAAAAAACTGTGCTCATAATAGTAATTAATTTCCATCCAATGTTTAAAAAAGAAAGAACTATACTCATAATATTTATTAGCTTCCATCCAAAACACTACCAAGTTCACTCCTCAAAGTGCATTAATCACTTTGTTACTTAATTTTAGGCAATAATATTCTCTCTTTATTTATTTATTTTTGGTATCTTTAATATGGATTATATTTACCAATCTCTTCCACTCATATTAAAAATTAAATTAGAGATTTTAATTTAAAATTTCAAATTTTATACGTTCTGAAATCGCACTAGCACTTTTATCATCTAATTTTGGCACGACAGGGAGAAAAAAAAAATTAAAGATTTATAGTTAGTATTATTTTTTTTTTTTTTTTGAATTTCGGAAGTTAAAGGCGACGTGGATGGAAAAATTACAATTAATTGGTGGATTTTGAGCATCACTTTAGATGTTCCCCCACAGGCAAAGTCTGTTGCTACTAGCTCCGCAGGTGGTGAACATATAATCAATAAAGTAATTTTCAGTAATTGTGGAAGTTGTGTACGTGAATCTAATACAAAATTTATATTTAATTTAAATTAATTAATAAAAAATAAAATAATTTTTTTTATTTAATTCTTAATTTTTTTATATTTATATTCGATATAAAATTTTTTTATTTAACAGTAATGAGATCACAAAATAACAGCCTTATTTCTCAGGCAATTTTTTTTTACTCTCCATCCTTATTTTCGAGTTTTATTACCGGCAGTTTCTTGTAAATAGGCAATTTATAAATACAACCATAATTAGTCTACTGAAGCTGATGAATGATGGCACACAAGCATTACGTAATCTTCCCCACGCTAAAAATTTATATATTATCTTATTACCCCTACCGCCCAAAAAATATAAATAAATAAATAAAGAAGGAAGGTACACGCTGCATTATTTCATGTTTTATGTTATTTTTGTTATTCTAAATTAGTAATTAGTCAAAATCACAGAATTGGATTTTTCAGAGCAAGTAATTTCGCATCTAAATCTTAAAGTGTTTAAATTAATTAGTTGAGATTTCGAGTTCTATCAACGTCTTGAAAAATCCCCTTATCCAATCTTCAAATTGTAAACTATTCAAACAAAAAAAAAAATAGTCAATATCACAAGAAGAAAAAAATAATCCATTCCATGTGGCATTTATTTCTCCCTTTGAAAATGAATTTTTTTCTTGTATTTTCTTTTTCTTTTTTGCTTTGGACAAAAAAAATTGAGATAATAGATTTGATCTCAAGAATCTTGATTTCAAAGGATAGTCGCTTTCGTTATGTAATTTTTTTTTTTTTTTTTGGTGCTTTGGATAATGATCAAGTTGTCCCAAAGCCAAAGCCACTCAGGCGATTTTAACGCCACGACCTCTGCATCATGTTGATGTATTAAAAAAAATTAAAAATTTTTAAATATTGATTTTAAAATATGATAAATTTGATATATAAAATGATATTTACTTATTAAGAAATTCAAATATTAAAGTTGAATAGCCAACAAATTACTCTCATATCAAACTTAATTTACAATTTGCCCTTTGTTTTAATGCAATGGTGGTCCATGTATACACCTAGCCTAAATTGAAGGCCACAAAGCATTGCTACTTAATGCAGTGGACTTGACTCTAACAAGTGAAAATTTCATTTTCCACATTGTCTAGCACAGATGTTGATTTGCACAGAAAGAGAGAGAAGCAAATGTTGTTTTTTTTTTTTTTTTTTTTGGAGATATGTATCACTAATTTTTAATATGCATTCAAAGCAGTGGGATCATATAGTAGAGTAATTTATTGGCTAATAATAACTAATTAATTAATATTTTTTAAACTTTTTTCATAAAAAACTATGGTTTCACTTTTTCTTTTTAACTTTTAGTAGAAAAATATTTTTAGCAAACTAATTCATGAAATATATATAAGAAAGATATCCTTTTTTTCCCTCAAACCACTCCCTAATCCCCACCAGAAGTTAATTAACTTTTAAAATTATTTATAATAGAAAAACTAAAAATTAATCAGCGAGAAAGACAAGAACCCAACATTTTTGTAGAAGTTTTAATTAAGCTAAATGGACTTCAGTAAGCACAATGAAATCCATACCAATATTATGAACATAAATACTTAAGTAACCGATTTATCAGCTATTTATAAATAAATTCAAAATTAAAGACTTCTAATTTAGAAGTTTCTAGATTGAAACACTGGTAGAACATTTCGTGAATCACTATTTACTAGGTCAAGTTGTACTGAATTGGTGCTTTAAGGCCCATGTGTCCGTTCGTCCTCATATATGGTGAAGTACCAAATTAAGTCCTCATCATCTCTCATCAAATGAATTCAAGTGTGGCTTTGTATTTTTCCCTGGGTGCCGTGCTGTGGTCCCATTTCAGAGATTCATTTCTGTTTTTGGTGGAGAATAGGGAGGCTACTCATGAGGATCATAATCATAGGAGGTGGCTCTTATCTCTCCCATGCCCAAGTGCCAACCTTGCAATGTTAGGTAGAAATGACAGCAATGCTAGAAAGTGATGTGAGGGTATCAATATCATTTAAACACAGGCTTTCTTCTCTGGTTTATGTCAAAATCAAATCAATTTTGCAATATATTCACCAAAAAACCCAATAAGCCATAAAGACAAAGATGTTATTTAACTAGCTAATGTGTTAAAAGTATGATGCTAAAGTGAACGTGACCATACAATATAAGGAATAATTTCCAATTTTTTTGTAGGTTTCTTATTAGTTGACTAAAGGTTCAAAATTTGAGATTTTTTTAATTAATTTTTAGTTTAAACAAAGAGAAGCAACCCTGAAAAACTTTAATTTAAAGTCTCATGGTTTTTATAAGACAACCCTTTAAAGTATAATTATGCTCATCATAATGAGGCTTCGGTTGATTACTTCTTCGAATTTTTAGTTTCTGATTTTTATATCTTTTTATTATTTTAAAAATGTATAAAATATTAATTATAATAAATATTGAACATATTTGATGTATTTTTAAAATATTAAAGAACTAAAAAAATTTACAATTGTAAGTACAGGTGAGTACTGTTAAACTAAACATGGGTGGGTTATTACTTCTCAAATGGTGACTTTTGAGACTAGGTTTTTTTCTTAATGTACGGCTTTCAATTCAAAACGACAGTAATTTTGCAACTAAGTTCAGGCATAAATATGTGGATGAAATAGGTAAAAAAAGTATAAAGAAAGTTATCTCTCATCATATAATTTAAAATAAATAAATACTATATATTAACCTTTAAAAATAGATAAAGGTGTCAGCCGCAAAAAATAAAGGTAAAAAAAGATTTTAATGATAAGGTGGCTATATATGTCAAGTGATAAAAATAGGGTTAAGTTCGAAAAAGGATTTCTCTCCCTTAAAAAAAAATAAAATAATTAATTTGAGAGAAATTTTTACAATTGTTATCATGGATAGAGTTTTTTTGGCTTGGCATACCTAAGAGGAGCACAATGTAAATACCCTTGTTGGATTTTGGTTTTATTTAAATTTCCCTTCTTTTCTGAAAAAGATTTCTTTCGCTAAAAGAAGTAAAAAAAATTTGAGTTTGATCAATTACATAACAAATGAGTAAAGTGAGTTAAAAGATGAGAAAATGCTATCTTTTGTAATGCAACCTAAAATAAATAAAAGAAATGAATAAATAAATATATGGTATGACGTTAGCATCTAATGTCAGGGTATGTATATATAATAGATTGTGTATATAGGTTTGAGTATTTTTTGTACTCACTATTTTAATAAATTCTTGGATGTCTAAAAAAAGACACTAATACAGACACTTATTTTGTTTAACATACTCTACAATATTATTAAAAATTAGTATTTTTAATTTGAAATTAAAGATAAAAAAACTTAAAACTACAGATGTTAATAATTAAACTAACATATGTCGGCAAATATATTGGATCAAAAAGATATACTAATTATTTTTTTTCAAAAAGAACCAGTGACATTATAAAAATGAATTAATTTTAATATGGTCCTTGAATTTTTAAAATTTTTAAAAAAATTGCTTTAAAGGAAATCAAATGTTACGAAATTTTGTTAGTTTGAGGACCAATTTCCTTTGGTTAAATTTAATATTTAATCTATTAATTTTTGACACACTATTATTTTGGTTTAGAAAGTTTATTTCCTTCCAATTTGGTCTAAAAACCTAACAAAATGGTCTATTTGTCAGGGTTCTATCAGATTCTCAACTGAATTTCATGTCAAGAACCATATGACACCATGTAGACATTGAAACTAACCCCTTTTTTTACACCAGAATTTGACCAGTGAGTATTTGAACTTCTGTAAAAGAGTTTCATTATTTGAATGATTTTAAGACTTCAAATTTATATGTCACTTTTTTTTTGTTTAGGAGCTTAAAAATTGTTTCTGAAAAAGTATGAGGGTTTAAAAAATATCATTCGACCACAAGAAGACTTCCAATGGTATAAGAAAAATATAAATAAATATATAAAAATTGTACTCATTCGATATTCTATGTGATGTGGAGGGGTTCAATATATGAAAATTAACATGGTGGTGAACCTAACACCTTAAAAGGTCATCAAAGAGAAACAGATATTTAGAACTGAAACTAAAATTTACCTAACAGATTAATGGGTCATCAAGACATCATATCGATAAATCTTGTGAACATTCATGGAACATGCAGGATAGATATCATTTTTTCTTTTTCTTTTTGATCGTCGGATAGCTATCATTTTAATTCCTTGTCCTCTTACTCCAGCTGCACTGCTACTTAATTTATTCCTTGATTACCATTTTTGTTTTAGTATATCTAATGATATGTTTTCAAATAGAGATAGTCCTCTCTTTCCCAAATTAATCTCTCTACTCATCTCAATTTAAAGTTTAAATTTAAAATTTTCAACATAAGACTTAAATTTTTATTAGTCACTGAATTTCTATATAGACATTGCCCTTTGTTTGTTGTTTGTTTCAAGACTTTGCTAAAGACTTTCTATCACTTGATATTGATTTTGTGTAACAGTGACTCCTTGATATCATGACAATAAAAAGAGGTTTTTTGAATGAATCAGTTGTACTGGAAATGAAAGAACAGATAATTTTGTTTTGGTTAATTTTGCCTTGGAGAGGTAATATTAAATGAACAGGACAAGGTAAATTTATTTTTATTTGTCCTTAATTACTATTTTTAGGAGATGATCATTTATAAAGAGACACTTTTCACTGCAAAATTGATGAAGATGGAAGTTGCACTCCTTTTTAATTATGATTCACGTAGGTTGTGTTTAAGATTATTATGAACTGCTATCATTATTTTTCTTAGTATTTTATTTTAAAAAATTTATATTATTGTTTGATAGTTATTTTAAAAAGAGTCTTATATATTAATATGATTATTAAATTATATAAAATATTAATTAAAATTAAAAATTATAGTAAATTAATATTTTCTAAAAGTGAGGCGTGAAAAAGTATCGTGGAAAAGCAACCTCAAACACAACCTTAATTATTTTTCCATTTATTGTTCCTTTGGGATATACCCCCTCCGTCCCAAAGTAACTGTTTTTTTTTTTTTTTAATTTGAATTTATCCTAAATTAATTGTTATTTTTTTCATTTTTCAAAAGCAAACAAATATCTTTTTCTTAATTTAAGCCTATCATTGTCGATCCATTCACTTTAATTGTTCATCCAATCACAAAATTTTTTTATTTCTTTTTTAATAATATTATAGATAAATACAAATATTGTCCATAAATTCTTAATTTATGAAAAAAATAAAAAAGTAATAATTATTTTGAAATGGAGAGAGTAACTTGATAATGCCATGACTGATATTATGTCATGCTATCATAAAAAATTAAGTATAATTTAGGATTAATTTATATAATACTTATTTTCCTAACAGTTAAAAGAATAGGTATAGGAGGTGTTTGGTTGGGAAAATTTTTCCTCCTAAAATTCTCTAAAATTTCTTTTTATAGGATTATTTACGTATTTTTATATATTAATACAACAACAAAAAGAGGGTAAAAGCAGCATTTTAAACCTTTATTTTCCCTAATGAAATTCTTAACTCATAAAGTTTTCTTCCCATCTATTTTGAAAGGAAAAGGCTTTCCTATAACCATCACTATATTAATCCTACTTAATAACTTTTCTTAGTAACTTTTCCTATGTCAATTTATTGCCAAACACAACAAACTTAACAATCCAACAAAATTTTAACAAAACTTAGTAACTAGGTATAACATTTATTAATTTTTTGTACGGTACTTTTTTTTACCACTTTTTCAATAAAAACTTTTTTAATAAAGTAACGCTCTAAACAATTATGCTGTTAGAGTTTGGAAGTATACCCCAACTAAATTATGAGAGAAGATTAAGTAAACGCTCTAACAATCATACCCTTAGAGTTTGGAAATATATCTCGACTAAATTATGAGAGAAGATTATGTAAAAATGGTGCCAAACGGAAGGGCAGGTCATGATTTAACATCTGCAGACCATAAAGAGTCTCTAGTTTTTCTTTTTTATTTTATTTATTTAACATTTCAAGTTATCTGTTTGATAATATAGAAATGATTAAATTTTTATCTTAATCTTAAATTAAAATTTTTAAATTAATAGATACCAACTCGATCAAATTGTTATTGACTTAAAGAGAGCTGTAGTGAATTCAAACTGTATAATAACTTGTTTGGATTGAAAATAAGAAAATGTTTAGGTTAAAGAGAATGGAGAGGATGAAGAGGAAAATGCATTAGTTAATTTGATTGAATGAATTCAATGCCCTCCATTTTTTTAAGAGATACTTCCATATCACATTAGCAGTATCCTGTCCACTAATATAACAATATCAGCATGTGTGGCCCCTATTTGTTATTAAAAAAATTAATTGATTACAATTCATTAACTAGTTAATTACAAGTAGGAGCCACATATGTTGATGTGTTGCTATATTAGTGAATAGGGATATTATATCAGTATAGAAGGATTTCTCTCATTTTTCCTTGATCCAAACATGCTCTAAAGGAAAGTAAAGGAAGAGGAAATTATTTACCCCCTTTATTTTTTGGATAAGATTTACCTCCTTCATTTGGTTATCCAAAAATAAAAAATAAAAATTAAAAGAGATATATATAGTTCAAGCTATACTCTTGCCATATAGGTCAAATAAAAAAAATAAAAACACTGAAAAAGTCCTATAACACCGACACAAATTAAGATTTGGACCCTGATTAGTGCACACCCGGATCCAACACCCGGATGTGCACCCCCACATAAAAAAAAAAATTGAACCGGGTGGGTGATGGGCTTTTTTTTTTTTCAAAGGAGAGTGTGCACACCCGGGTGTATCATTTTTCTTAAGATTTAGAGTTCATGTATGAACAATAAAGCCTCAAAATATTAACAATAGTTGTAGAATATCAATAAGACTATATAACGCATAAAAAAGTTATTTAAGTTTTCTTATGACCTGTAACAACCACACACGTCTTACCATTATGTTATTTGTTTAACGGGTACAAGGAAATTAAGGAAAGGAAATAATTAATTTTAAATGAATTGACAATTATACCAATTATTGGCTATATATTGTTTTTAAATTAAAAGAACTGAAAATTTCCAATCCAGAGAAAAAAAAAAGTAAAAAAGTTTAAAATAAATTAAGTTTTTATGATGATATTCCCCTAATTTAAAAGGATTACAAAATTTAAAAATGAAGGGTATGGGAAGGTGCCCACAACCGCTTTGTTACCCTAATCAAAAGGGAGATAGATGGAGACAATTATCCCATGGTTGTTATCTTTACTCCATTTCTTTTCATCCAAACACAATATAATTATTAAGTGATAAAATTTTATATTAAAACACAATAAAAATATATGACTTAAATATCAAAAAGTAATATTTCATTCACTACCGAATTTTTACGATAATTTCGTATAAATCTTCTCAATTTCTTTTTTCATCGTGGGCGCAAATAATATCAATAGCCTTCTCCCACCGAAAGGTCAATGAGATCACATGATTTTCCCAAAAAAGGAGACCCATTTTTTTTTTTTGCCTCATTTAGATGCAAGACTTTCGTGACCCTTCACTCTATTTCATTAATATGACTATTAGGTACCCTCCCTCACCTTTCTTCACAATGTCACATTTTTTGCTTTCAAGTAATTAACATTTTCTCTTTTTGTAAATCCACATTTTTAAGGGAAAAAAAGGAGAAAGAGAAAGAAGAAAGAAAAGAATTGAGTGTGCTTATGCTGCTAATACTCACATTAATTATTGGCCCTACCTTTTCCTGCCCCAAATCCATTGATCTCATCAACAGCAGCCAAAGTAGGCATGTCTTTAATCCCTTGTCCCTACATACCCTTTTTAAAATAAACTGATTATTATTTTTTTAAGCTAATTAGTTGGGCTTATTTTTAGTACCTTTCAATTCAAGTCAATGAGACCATGCTATATATATTCATCGGTTAATTGCTGCAATTAGTTTTTGCTTAAGAACATTAATTTTGTTGCTTCTTTTGGCCTAATAATGGCAGTAATATCACTAAACTTAGCTATACATACATAATAATTAAAACAAAAAAAAAAAAATACATACATAATAATAAGAATGTAATGCCCCAATTGGGGTCTCTACCACAAATAAGAATTAATTAAAACTCCAAGTAAAAGATTTTAGATCCAAACCTTAAGGTGAATAGCAAGAATATGAAAAAGAAGATATATGATTATCTTGTTATATGTATAACTCATCTTCAAATATACTAAAAAAATAAGAATGTAATTTCTAAAATAATTTAGAGGGCTTGAAAATTTGTAATAAATATTTATTTTTACTCAAACTAAAAGCTCATACAAACTAAGTGCTAATATAGAGAGTAACTTAAAACTATTGGAACAGAAACACTAATTAAAATGGTAATTACATTTCGCAAAGAGATCCCAATTCCCAACTTTTTCAACATCCCAATTGAAAGATTTAACCTCTCCTTTTTTCTCATTTTTTTGAG
>BPVZ01000087.1:774888-796247 GCA_020521535.1 Rubroshorea leprosula
ATTTATAGTTAGTATTATTTTTTTTTTTTTTTAATTTTCTTATTGGCGGAATACATAATATTGTAAAGGTTAAACTCCTATTTTGGTTCATGAATTATTGTACGGACCCTCAATTTGGTTCCTGAACTAAAGAAATCCCTAATTTGGTCATTGAACTATTGTACTATTATACGAACCCCTGAGTTGATCCCTAAACTATTGTACGGACCCTCGAGTTAGTCCCTAAACTATTATATAGATCCTCAATTTGGTTTTTACTGTTTATTAATTTAGCCTCAACTTGATCTTTCTATTAAATAATAGCTCAAGGACCAAATTGAGACGAAATTGTAAACAATAAGGACTAAATTGGAGGTCCGTATAATAGTTTAAGAACCAACTTAGGACAAATTATAAACAGTGGGGACCAAATCGAGGATCCATACAATAGTTTAAGAACCAAATCAAGGATTTCTTTAGTTCAAGGACCAAATTAAAGGTCCATTAATAGTTCAGGGACCAAAATGAGAATTTAACCTATTGTAATTGTTTTGACTTGACTGAATGTCCATTAAAAAAAAAAGCTTCTAAACGAAAACATTATTATCGACCTTTGATAGGGTCAAGTTTTGTTCTCTTTCCAATGTTGCGAATTTTCCATATATATGAAATGTTTCCGAAGTTCATAAAAAAATTAAAAAACAAAAAAGAGAATATCATATCACTTGACAGATCTTGACCTTGTAGTTATTATTATTTTTTTTTTTCGATATGATCTTGTAATTATTTTTCGAATTTGCCCTAGTGTGAAGAAAGTTATCAGTTTCCTTGCCCAAAAAAGTGAATAATTTTGGGTATAAAAGGGTTTGAGAAAAAAAAAAAAAAAAAACTGTTTCTTGGATTTTAGAACTATGAATTTCTAGATGTGCAATATTAAAAAATCTGTATAAACACTTTGTCAGTGAATAACTTTATGGAAAATGATTAAGAAAAATTTTTTACATAATTTTTTATATATTATTTAATAATTAACTCTCTTTATTTATTAGGTATTATAATATTATAAATATTTACTTATTTAATAACATATAAAAATTATAAATAAAAATTATAAAAATAAATTATTTATATATTATTATTTTTTCCTTTGAAAACACACTACTGAACTAAGAATTTAAATAATTGGCAATAGTGACTCTTATATATAACTTATAATCATATTTTTTTAAATTTTTTTTTTGTAAAAAAATTTATTTTATAATTTAAATTATATTGAATTATAAAATAAAAATTATTGAATAGGAAAAAACCCTTAATATTAAGAAATTTATTTGTTATTTAATAATTTAAATTATATAATTTAATATAATGTAAATTGTAAGATGTATTTTTATTTTTTTAATATGGGATTAGGCATCACACTCTTTTCAATGAATGGATCCCCTTTATTTAAGATCAAATTTGAAAACCATTGCGATTTGAGCTTCTATAAAGTTTTGTGAAAAAAAAGTTATATGCTTTAGCGCCACTGTGCATGTGTAAAGTTTCATAAAAAGGTTTTGTAAAAATTTAATAATCAGACGTAGGCTCATATGTCTAACTGGGACTTTATTTTAGTATTAATGGATATATCTAAACTTTTTCTAATGTTTTTTTTTTTTATCCAACAAACTACTTCTAATGTTTAAATGCCCATTATTGCACTTGGCGCCAGTTGGAGTCCGTCCTGCTTCATGGTTCAATGTTTAAAAAAAAAAATAATTAAAAGGCCTATTATTACCCTTCTGATATACTTTCTCTCGGCGCAAGTTAGCCTAACATGCACTGGCGTTGATTTTTCACTGCAAAGGCCGGCCCAGCGTTTTAGAATATTAGGTAAAAATAAGTAATTTACTTTTAAAAAATAGGTGTACATATTCCTTATATAAAAGTAATTTTTAGGACAGTCTGACAATCTTGGCATTATCACAGTCATTCATTATGTGAGTATTTGAGTGAAACTCACATTATGAACGATTGTAATGGTGTCAAGATTATCACGTAATCTTAAAAATTCACAATCCATATTCCTTAAAATGAATATTTTTCTATAATTAATAAATAGTGTAGTTACTCTTCTTAAAGAATAAGTGTTTCTTACATTTGTTTCTAAATTAAAAACTAATTATAAAATATTAATGAATAAGTATTCTTAACTTAATAATTTTTCTTAATTTTGCCTTGTTTTTATGGTTTAATTAACAAATAACCATTATTTTGTACTCTATAAAAGTCCGTAGGTTATGTATCATCAAACATAATAAAACTCATTTATAATAAAGTAAAAGGGTACATCAATATAATCCCTATGAATATGAAGCTAAACATATAGTACTAATAAAAATGATTTTCCTTATGACATATATAAATAATTAAGTATATATGAGCATCAATTACTAAAAATTACAAAGAACAAATAAGTTAATCTGAGAGAACTATTTTCTCGTCCATCCGAAGCATCTAAAAAGTCCTATATGAATACGTGCTCTGCTTATGAGGCGAAAGACCCCACCCTTACCATGTCCGTTGACAGCCAAATCAAATGTTGCATCTAGTTGAGTCCAGCCACCCCAATCCACGCTGCCTTCTCTACCAATAGCAAAAATCGATGAAAATCTTCAAGAAAACCCAGTCATGAACCCCTAAAAGAGGGAGATAAGTCTTCAAAAAGAAAGAAACCCTCAAAAGAGAAGGAGACAACCACTCTTTTATTCATCCATGCTAACTACCAAAGAAGGAAACGACAGTTAGAGTGGGAAAGGAAGCAAGAAAGAGCAAGGTTTAGAGGTGGGAGGAGAGGGGGGAAAGAGAGAGAGGAGGTGGCTAAACTCAGTAGATTATGATTGTGTTTGGGATTATATGAAATATTGTGGCTATGAATTTTTTAGTATTCTATAATACAAGAAATTATGTTATTATTTGATAATTATTTTGAAAGGGGTTTTATACATTAATTTTATTATTAAATTATATATAATATTAATTAAAATTAATTAATTTTAAAATAAATTAACATTTTTACAAAGGGTTGTGTAAAAAATCGCAATAGAAAAGTTACTCCCAAACCCAACCTATGTTTGGCTAGGAATAATATCTAATTTTGGTTCAACCATGAAACTAGAGTAAAATTGAGAAATTTATTTAAAAAATTAGAAATATGTATTCCTTAATAATTTCTACTATAATTTTTATTAAATTAAAAGATAAATAAGAAATAATTATTCCTTAAAAAAAAAAAAAAAACAAGAAAGAGGATGAATACATATACATATTCCCCAATCATATCTTAATTTAATTAGTAAAAATTATAACTATCAAAAAAATACATATATATTCCACGGATTAAAAAAGAAAAAAAGAAAAAATGTATTCTTAACTTCTCAATCGACTCGACCACGTAGCCTTGCTCCCTCGCAAACCTCTTCCAAGCCTTTGTTTTCACATATCTAACTAGAGCCACCTGAGACGCCCCAAAAACAAACCCCTGATTTTCGATATTAATTAATCAGCACCAATCTGGGACCCGTTGCCGCTGCCACTCCCTTTATTCTTTCACGAGCTGCTCTTCTTCCAAAGCCCCTCTTAGCCGCACGACATTGCCATCCCAATTTAGAAAGACGTGCTATGGCTACACACTAAATTATTAAAGCTAATCAAATATGAAAATTTTTTATTTGTATTTTAAATATATAAATTAAAGATATAATTAATATATATTTTAATTATTAATTTATATAAAAAATTAATTTTAATTTTAATATTACGTATCTTAATTTAGTTTATTATTAAAATTAAAGTCAAATTCTATTGTTTTTATAACTTAGATAAAAAAATATATTAATTATTTTTTTAAGAGTACAAATTAAAAAAAAATCAATATTAATATTTTTTTTATAAATAATTAGTTATAATATTTAAAAATATTAGTATATAAATTAATTCTAATTTATTAAATAGTAAATATTAACTATTTTGTTATTTTTTAACTAATATTGAAACCTATGTAACAAACACCCCCTTAATCAATTTAATAGTGCATTTATTTTCTTGTAAGAATAATTATTAGTGGTCCTTATTAAATTAATGGTTTTGTATTAATTTTCATGTGGATATATTCACTGATTTGTCGTCTGGAACTTTATGGCCTGGCTAACATTGAGTCCTGATACGTAGCCCCATAGGCGTCCCATTCTCAAAAATGTATTAAAAAATAAGAAATGATTTTGAGACAATTTTTTGTATTATTTTTTTTGTACAATTTGACGTGTCATTTAAATGATTAATTATTTTAATTCATGTGAGACCCATGATATTGAATACATCCATTAATTTAATGACATGTAGAAATTATATCAAAATATGATATAAAAAAGTTATCCTTATAATATCACCCTTAAAAAATAAACGAAAACAAAACTATACAATTATTTTTTTTACTTAATTTGATATTTAAAAATCACATTAAATTTTAATTAATTTAAAGTTGATTCATGTCAAACCCCATGAGGAAGAAGTTCTTTCAATGTTTATTTCTTTATTTACAATATTCAAACTCGAGATTTGTTTAAAGGGAATCAAATCGTTTTCACTTAGTCTAATAGGTTGTTGATCAAAACTGTATAATTATAATAACACGACATGAAAGTATAATTTTTTTGCACAATAGGATGATAGAGTTCATAATAATGATATTATATTAAAAAAAAATAAATGTTATAATATTATGTTTAATTTTTTAAATAAAAATAGTTAATTATGTTAAAAAAAATAAAAATAGCTAATTAAATAATTAATTAATTGTATTTTCTTTAAGGTCTTATTTGTTTAGAAAACAATTTTATAAAGAAAGTTTTTAATAGAAAAGTAGTTGATAAGTACCATATGAAAAATTAAAAATATTGTAAGAAAAGAAAGTGAATTTTTTAAAGATGGTTTATCAGTTTAAATTGTTAAATTATTAATGTTCGGAACCATGTTGCCATTGAAAAAGTTGGAGAAAAGATGTTAAGTAGGTCACACATTAAGAAAGTAGAGAAAAAGTTTTTTCCTTTTACTAATGTCAGAAGAAAAGATTATTTGAACTCCACCATGCGGTTCGATGGACCGCGCGCCTCAATAAGGGGGTGAGAGATTACCTGTTCTGGAGATCGAATCCCCAGTTGTTAACACTTCCTAACTTAACTACTAACCATTACCCTTGTCAAAAAAAAAAAAAAAAAAAGAAAAGATTATTTAATGAGAATTGTGTAAGGGAAAATACAAAACACATTAGCTTTATCTTTTATTTATTATAGTATTAAGATGTGAAAATATAAAAGTGCCCCTAAACTTTCCTAAGTAATGGAGAAAGAAGTTTCTATTAACCAAACACAGCCTAAAGGCTAAAAAAAAAAGAGCGGTAATAATATTTTAGAAATAATATAATTATAATAGTAGGTAAGGTTCTAAAGTTACAATTATGACATATTATTATTAAATAAGTGAATGTAAATAATATTAAATGTCTAAAAAAAATTATTACTCATTAGGTAGCAATTCACTACACAATCATCATAATTTGTTTCTTTCATTTATGTGAAATATCTTTTAAGAGAAATAATTTTTATATCTTTTGATGATTTGTTAGGCAAGAAAACTTCCCCCAAGAATTTTTGTTAGGAAATTCCTCTCTATGCTATTCCCAGTAAGTGTCCAGCATTTTGCCATCTTTAAACATAATGGGCATACAAGGGTTAGGCCTAACTTTTTAATAGCCTTATGTTTGTGGACGCATTATGAGTTTGGGTCCTTATGAGCTAACCTAAATAGTAAATTCTTACATGGCTTATGCCCATGTTGCATTGCAAAACACCCAAGACCCCAACATGTAAAATTGTCCTTCTCTTAATCCAAAAGAGGCAAAATAGAAAGCAAAAATGAGGCTATAAACTTTTAGCCTTTTGCTATGCTAGGTTATAATAATGGTTAATTTGAGAGGTATTTTTGGTCCAAAACAAGTTTAAGAAAATTATCAACAATCTAAAGAACTCAACAATAATCTCCTTTTAGTAAAAGAAAGAGATCTTAAATGTAAGTTGCATGTCATACAAGTGGGGGTGAAATAAGGGATGAGAAAATATTACTTCTTATTATACAACCCAAAATAAAAAAAAAAAATTAAAAAAAATTGGCAGTTAGTATGATCAAACCTAGACCCAAACCAAAATAACTAACTCATATATATAGCAAGCCAATTTCAATCCTTGTTGTGGTAGAATTGGGACTGCCTATCTTCGGCCTAGCCCAAACCAGCCTAAATGCCATTACTATGGCTAAACACTAGTTATATTGAAACTAATGCTTCTAAGATATTTTTGATTTCGTATTATTCCCACACCTTTTTCTTTACTTTTATTTTTTTTTTTCCATTACTTGCATACCTAAAATTGAAATATAAAGTTCTCTTATTTTATTTTGAGGAGAAATTACTACTAGATCATATAAGTTGGCAATGCTTTTGAGATATTGAAATTTACATTTAATTGTAATTTGCTTCAATTGAAAGAAGTGTAACTGATTATATGCCCTGAAATGTCTTTCCGTAAAAAAACACAGAAAGAAAAATTTTCTTGAGCATGTGACCAACTCTACGAATAAATAGTTACATCCTCAATTAACCAAATATGAACTTATTAAACACAAATTTCGAATTTTGGGCAAAACAAACACCCCATAAAAGTTGGAATCAAACCAAACAAGCTAGATTTTTTTCTTCTTTTTTTGGTGATATTTATAGTGTCTTAAACCCTAAACTTAATTTATAAAAAGACATTTAACAATATATCCAACTCTTGAAGTTGAAGCTAGATTTTTTTTAATACATCATAGTTCTCTATTTTTAAACTCCTCTCCGCTCCTAATTTGAACATAGGCCTCAAATATACAAGATCAAGTTATTAAGCATTTAGGCCAGTGTCTTCACTTAATGGGCTTGATAGTTTCCTTCGCAAAAACTAATAGCAAATCTACTATATTTTTCCCTTTTTTTATCTTTCATATTTCTCCCCATTCACCATCTCAAAAATGCCATAGGCCAGGGAATCCTCCCCTACCACCTACTAGACAAAAATCCACACTAAAAATAGAGTCAAGCATCCTGGAATTGATTGGGCAAGAGGTCATAGGTGATGTCACCGGTCTTCGTCTGCATATTCCCAATGGTCCTTCTCGTCTACACCCTTTCACTTAACAACTAGTTCTCTCCCTCCTTCACTCCTGTCCACTCTCCCGACAACCTTATCTATCTCAAGAGCCCTTCCAACCCCATAACCCAGAAGCTTAAGGGTGCCCTACTAAATGCCTTAGTCTTCATCATCCTGAATGCAATGGTCACGTTTTTGTTGGTGGTCTTGCATTACTATAATTTCACCAACTTCTAGAAGAACTACATGCACTTTTCTACCTTTTTTGTCTGGGATAGGATGATTAATTGACCATTTCTTGATGCATATTTGCTTGATCAAGTTGTTTAGTTATCTTTCTTGTGCATTGCTCTTTAACCTTGCTACAATAGTTTAGTTTTACTGATTTTCAGATGATCTTGAAATGATAGCTTCCCATTGCCCCAGTTTGATAGCTTGGGTTTCTGTTGCATTTTTAGTTGTAATCTTATGGTTGTTTGTGTCCTCTTTGGATTGCTTCTGGCAAGCAATGAAATTGTTTTGGTTTATAGTTAGCCACTTCAATGCCAACTATTTGTAAAATGTTGAATGTTGCTTTCTAATTTTATTGGCAATAGTGTATTATTCATAAGTTTAGTGACTTGCCATTGTGTCGTGTCTTTTGATTTTACTCTTCTATTGTATGTTTTTCTTGGTGTTAGGCACAATGGGTGGTTCGATTTATTTGTCCATCATCAAGCACTTCTCCATACCTATTGATTCACTCACCTACTTCCTATGAACTCAGTTATCCCTGTGTATTACTTCTCTTCAATTAAGGCTCCCAAACAGGTACTCAACCTTATTTCTTTAATTCAACACAAATTTCTTAGGGGAGGAAATGAGGAATGTTTCTGCATGTGGGTTCTGCATGGTGGTTGAAAAAGCATGCAAATTTTTCAGCCTTTGAAATTTGATTGCATGAGAAATCTTGTGGCAGTCAAAAAGGTGTTAAAAATGCATGTAAAGTGCAGAGTTGAAAGTGATGGTTATTTGGCAAGATGGTGCAGTCGAAAATCTTGACAAAAATGGATATTGCTTCTGCATGCATCCATGAAATTAAAGATTAAGACTTTGAAGGCCATTGAATTTATTGTGCATGGTTGGATTTTGACCCTGCAGCCCATTTCATTAATTTTGGGTGGTGGATTTTTTGGCTACAAAAGCCATTTGGCCATTCGGCAAAGCAATCAAGTAAGCAATCCAAAGCAAAGTGAGCTGTAGAAAATGCAAGAGTTTTGTGAGTGCTTTGGGTGAGGGTGAGCAAGAGCAGCTTAAAATTACTTTGCTGAGTGTGTTTTTTGAGTGTCTTGCATTCAAAAATACTGTAAGATTTGGATGTACTTGAAGATTGGGCTTTTTTTTTAGAGTACCACAAATTATATCTCCCTATTTTAATAGTGAATTTTTCCTTGTGAGTGCCCATGGATGTAGGCTCAATTAAATTGGAGTTGAACCACATAAATTCTGTCTTTCTTGTTGTGGTGCTTTTTTTCTATTCTATTAATTTCTTAATCTTATAGTGGGTTAACCAATATCTCAAGCAATTTGGTCCAACAAGGAAAATAATAGGATTCCTTGGGTAAGTTGGGGTAGAGTTTGTAGAAGTATAAGAGAAGGTGGACTAGGGGTGAAAGATGTTGGGATGTTTAATTTAGCCTTACTAGGAAATTGGAGATGGAGACTGTTACAGGAGAGAGGAACTCTATGGAGGAAGGTGTTGGAGGCAAAATACAAACTCACTCTAAAAAATGAGTGGGAGGGGCAAGAATGGGGAGGTAGGTGCTCACCGTGGTGGAGAGACTTGTGGAATCTAGATAGGAACATTAAGTCTACGAGAAACTGGGTGAAAGAAGGAATATTAAAATCAGTAGGAGATGGAAGTGATACTTTGTTCTGGCATAACATCTGGGTTGGGGAGATGCCACTTAAGAAGAAATACAATAGATTATTTAGGATATCTTTAGATAAGGAGGCGGTCATCGCAAAAATGGGTAATTGGAACCAAGGGGTGTGGGAATGGGCATGGAGGTAGAGAGGAAATCTTTTTGCTTGGGAAAATGAACTTTTGCAAGAATTAATTAAGGAACTGCAAGCAATCTCACTAAAACAAGGACAACAGGATGCATGGACTTGGAAACATAACTGGGGAGGCAAGTACTCAGTGAAGACAACATACAAACATTTATGTTAACAACACACTGTAGGCTTTGGTTTTGGCCAAAGGAATGATCTGGTATGGAATAAAAATGTTCCTCTCAAAGTGAGTGCATTTGCATGAAAATTATTGCAAAATAGAATCCCAACAAAGGACAAGTTGACAAAGCGGGGAGCAAAAGGCCGAGATGATGACAAATGTGTGCTGTGTGGACTAGAAGTAGAGAGCATGGATCATCTTTTCTTCAAATGTAAGGTTTCATGGGGCATTTGGGCATCATGCTATGACTGGTGAAACCTCAAAGCAGTTGGCCAAGGAAAAGGATGGCTACATATTGAGTAACACGTTGGCTTGATATTCATAGGACTCATGAAGGAAATGTGGACAGTAGTTTGGTTTGCAACCATTTGGTCCATTTGGCCCATTTAGCTGTGGTGTAATCAGAAAATATTTAAAGATGAAGCCAATAGTTGGGAGCGGGTTCTTGAGCTAATAAAGTTCAGATCGTTTTACTGGTGTAAAACAACATTATGCCTAGATCTTGTGCAAGACAAATGGCGCTTAAAACCAAAAGAAGGACACAAGAGATTGCAACAATGAATTTGAGATTAACCATCATGAAATGGATCATGGAGAGAGGTTGGAAACTGGCAAAAGTAAGATGGATACCTACCTCCTTAAAGGCAAGTAAATGTTTATAAAGCCGGTGGCTGATTACAATCTGGTTTGTAGGCCCAGTCATATCTCTGGGACCTTTAACTGTGAAAGCAACTTTATGTATTTGTAGTGTAGTGGGTTTGGAGTACCCATGTACTCCACTAATATAAAAATATTTTATTTGTTGATAAAAAAAAAATACCTAGTTCCTACTACTGTTTAATTTTACAATTGTGGGTGTATTACATATGTTTTTGAGTGGGATACCAATTGTCTTAAGACTAGGGTAGTTGGCATCATTGGGCATTATTGTGGCAATCTCATTTACAAATTTTCCTGAGTGGACTACATGGGTTTTGTTAGTAGCACTGGCTTTTTATAATTTAGTGGTAGTTTTAGTACCTGATGGGCCACTAAAGTTGCTGGTAGAAATAGCCTTAACTAGGGATGAAGAGCTCCCAGCTTTGGTATATGAAGCTCGACCAATAGTTTAACACGGTGAAGGAAATCAAAGATCAAGTTTAAGGCTTTTGGTTGCTAGAGTTTCTAATTCTAGGTCAGTGAAGTTACAAGCAGTGTCTAATGATAATGCCTATTGTAATATAAATATAAATGGCCTAAATTCTGGGTAGACTGTTGTTATTGTTAGGCATTTTGGCAATGCAAAACGTGAAGGGGCTAGAGAGGAAGAGGAGAGGTCCCTTGGTAACTAATCTGAGGGAGAGGTATTCAACAAGTGGTGGCTCATCAAAGTATTCTACAGCGGTTGGCAATAGAGAGTTTAAAATTATAGTGGATGAAGAAATGTCTCCTCTTATTGAGGTGTCAAGAATGGGAAGCCTGAGAGAGCAGTTGAGAAGGAATGGTGCTAGGGATTCCATGGTATCTAGTAAAGGCATCTAGCTTGGCCAAAGAGACTTTGCATTTTATAGTGTGTTGGTGGGTAGGATAACAATGCATGATATAATGATTGTATACGCTTGTTACCTTGCCATCATTTCAAGACTTGGTAGCACTCTTATTTGTTGGTTGTTTGTTGTCAAGTTGTGCCTGCCCTTCCTATATCTATTGCATTGGGTATGCTTTTCTATTTCTTGACTCGATTGCTAATGGAACCTTTTGTTGTTGGAATGGCAACAAATATGATAATGTTCTAGTCCTTTTTAGTGTGTGTGAGATGAAAAGAAGTCTTTTAGTGCTTGAAAAAAATACTGATCTTTCTCAAGTCATAGTTTTTGTATACAAAGTGGACAACCTTACAACAAGCTATAATTTCATTTTCATGTAAAATTTTCCTTGATACAAGTTTGGATTTAATAGTGCAGCATCTTTAGGACAATCTAGTCATTCATTAAAATGTAACATATTACTCCATCAATCCCCTTCCATTGTTTTCCCTTTGTTCCTCTAATGTTTAGTTCTAATTTGATGATATGGTAGTACCCTTTTTCAGGAAGCTTTCCATTTGATTACTTCTAGGTAACCCTTAGGTCTTGCTTGTACAAGGTGTAAAACCAATCTCATCTTAGTCATCTTGCTTTTAAGTTAAACACATTGAAAATTTAACTTTTCTGGCAAATGCAATCTATATTTGTGTCTTCCTTCTGAAAAAGAATGTAGGTTGTGCATTGATATGCTATGTTAGGGCAATTTGTAGTTTCAAACATAATCTTTGAATCTTTTAAATGCTAGTTACAGGTGTGTTGAAATATGGGATTGATGCAAAAGATGAACAATGAAATTCTCAATGTTTTTAAACCCAAATCAGAGATCAACTCATTTTGACCTTTGGTTTTAATTAGACAAATTGGATCGGTCAAATAGTACGGTTTGATTGGGTGATGTCGTAAACAAATTTTTTTATAAATTTTACGTAATAAATAAAATTTTTGGAATTCCTAATGGCTTAATGGTTAAAGTTCTCTTATATAAAATGTGGATCAGGTGTTTGAATTTTTCAAAGTGTTAATTTCCCACCTTGATATTATTTAAAGTATAATAAATATATTTTCATGCAAAACATGTTTTCAAAACCCATGTAATCCAACTGGCAATGCATAACTTCCTTTTCTTCATCATTTTCAAAACTGGATCGACTTGGCTGGTTGAACTGTGTTTGGTTATAAATATGGTTTGGGTGAATATACAAAAATATATTTATTACACTTTAAATAATATTAAGGTGGGAAATTAACACTAGGAAGATTTGAGCACCTAATTCATATTTTACATAAAATTACTTTAACCATCAAGCCATTGGGCACTGCTGTGCATGTTATGCTAAAAAATATTTATTACATAATATTTATAAAAAAATCTATCTATGACATCATCCAATCAAATCATCTAGTTTGATCGATCCAATTGGTCTAACTGGACCAAAGGTCAAAGTGAGTTAACCTCTAGTGTGGGTCTAAAAACATTGCTTTTTTTTTTTTCCTTAAAAATGGACCAATCGGTTCATCAAGTCGTTGGGTTTTCTAGCTTCAGTGGGTCACACTAGTTTTATCCGGGCCAACTACATAAATGAGTTTGTATATTCACCAGAACCGTACTTAAAATTGGGTACGGTTCAACTGGCCGGGCCAAGCCGAGCCAAGTTTGGAAACAGTGAAATTCTCTTGGATGCAAAGTTTCAAGATTTTTTATGCATTGACAGGGCACACAGGAAAATGTTGGATACTGTTGAGCTAGATAGGAAGGCTTTTGTAGATTTCTTCAGCCTGAATCTTCCAAGGCTGATTTCTCCTTTTTGTTTCCAGAAAAAAAAAAAAAAAAGTTTATGTTTAACCAGACTACCAGAGACAAGGAAATGAATCTCCTGTGAAGGTTTTTTATTTTTACTTTTTTTCTAAATTTCTACATGAAGACTAGGGACAAAAATTTGAACCTTTTATTGTGACAGAAGTGCAGATAATTTCACTACCAAATTACATAACTGATGGTTTCACTCTTGTAATATTTTATAGAGGATATTTTATATGTGATGTTGTAAATCAAATCTAAAAACCTTTAATTAATAGTTCCTCTAATTAGTTATAGCCTATTTTTGGAAGGAAAAGGAGTGGTATTTATAAAAGAATCCTGCACTAGAATTTAGACTACAAAGTAAGAATTATTAACTCAAAGAACAGCTTCCAATATTAAGGGACCACCCCTACTGAATGATTTAAGTTGTGTAATCACTTTAATTTAATCTAAATTGCACAACACTTTTTGTATTTTATTCCTTGATCTTTCTTCTTCTTCATTTTCTTTCTTGAGAATATTATACCCAACTAATCTAGGCATACTGAATGTCAGTTTTCTCTTAAAAAACCAAAACGGTCTTGTGCTGACGATACTAATAACACTAATCTTCATTTTTAGATTAACAAATTTCTTGTACATATAAAAGAGTGTTGTCAAATACATGTTCATGGGAAATCCAATTTCTGCTGCTGCACTACCTTATCCATCACCATTCCTAATATATTTTTGTTAGGCCAACATTACAAACATAATTCACATACAAACATGCGACCTGGATTGAATGTAATCAAAAACTGTGATATTTCAACACTAGTAAATTGGTAAAGAACTCAAAAAGAATGGTACCAAAATAATTTGGATTCAAATGCTACCATTGGCACTAGAATACTGCCACCACCTTTGAAATTTTATGCAAAGGGATTTCCTCCAACAGAAGCAACAGGTCCCTGTGCCTGGACATTCCTGTAAGAGGGTAAATTTAATTCAGAAAAGCATTACAAGATAAATTTGCAACAGAATGATTGGCTTTATATTACACTTTGCTCTTAAATTCTTTATCCTTTCTTTGCTTTTTTTGATAAGAAACGATGTATTCTTGCATGCAGGGGTAACGGGTGAGGGGATTTCAAACTTGGACTAGTGATGGCAAAATGCCCCGATCCCTACAGTGGAGGACGGGGAGGGATATTCAACCCATTCCATTTATAGCTTAGACCTTCAGAATCTTCAACCTACTATTTATTTTACCAATGGACTCATGGCATCATTGATATATCTTCTTTAGCAAAGATGCTTGTTGAATCAGTAACTCCACATTGCGACTTAGTTATTGACAAAAAAAGGGTAAGGAGATGAGACTGATAGTTTAATTGAACTGGCAGCATGACCATGTTCCACAAGCAAAAATTAATTGGTTATTCGAGAAGGTTCAATTCCACAAAATCCACAATGTTTTGAAAATAGAATCCTAAAAGTTGTGATCCCCACTTTAGGTAGGAAGAAGAGGACAGGTTCAGGATTCACTCTTCATTCTCAACTCCACCAATAAAAAGACCACTTTAACAAATGAATAACCCAAAATTAGAAGGCTTTCATCCACAAAATGCATTTCCGCTTAACCATATAAGATTTTTCAAGTCTTACACCAGTTTATAATTTTCAGCCTAGTAATTAATATTTTGAAAGACCAACCACTGGATCATGGGATTGCGAAAAATTAAGGACTTCCTGGTAATTAAAATTCCAAGATTCCCTACAAAATTATTTAAATACCCTCAATGAATCTTTTTTGTACATTGATTCATTAAGGGTATTTTAATAATTTCATAGGGAGTCCTAGCATTTTAAATGCCAAGACATCCTAATTCGCACTTTTCTCTTGGATTATATTCTATTTATATATATCATGGAAGCCAAATTTCAAGTTGATCCAACATTTGTAATCATTTGATCAAACAATTACATTTTTTCACATATATTTAACAGTGTAAAATCTGTATTATGAATGAAATAGTTAAAACAAATTCAATCAAATCTGAAATTTTTCATGAATGCTCTGCACAGATACAACATTTGAAACAAAGAATGGTTTTTAAAAATGTTAATGGTACTAGAAAATATGGATTGGTATATATAGAAAATGCACCCAAACCATCACTGGCCATAGTTCACCCAGCATAATAATGATGGAAGCAATTGAAGGTAATAAAATGAGTGGAATCTATTACGACAGGATAACAACTTACAGTAATTGAGAGCTTTGTGGTTGCCCTGGTACATATGCTAGGCCACCTGCAGAAACATACAAAACTCATGATGTAATTCACCATTTCAGACCATCACTGAAGACATTACAACAGCATTGGCAACTTTTTGCTAGTCCAATAAGATGGTTAAAAGGTGATGAAATTACCAATGATGATCTAAACATAATAGTTCCAAAATAAGCATAAGAACCTGAACCTCAATCATAGACAGAAAGAAAACAATCCTCACCTTGTGGCACTGCTGGGATAAAAGGTGTCACTGGATTGTGCGGAAACCATTGTTCAGACACACCAGTAACAAGGGTAGATGACATTTCAAAATTAGGAAGTGCAGCTTGTAGAGAACTCATATCAAAAAACTGCAATATGACATCAAACATGACAGAATTAATTTTAAAAAAATATATAGTATTGTATGCCCTTCCTCAATATTGATGCAGAATGTGCAAGAGAGAAGGCTAGAGGGATAATATCAAAACCATAATATACTAACCTAAAACAATCAAAATTACTTAGTAATCCCAAATAACATAGATAATTTTTCCAAGGATTTATCCATGAGTGCATAAAAAGGGCCTACCAATAATTACCAATATTTTTTTTTAGATGAATTAAAATTTTATTATAAAATTGAGTACAAGGGGTACTCTCCCATAGACATGATTAGAAAGACAAATAATTACCAATATTAATACCATCATACAAAATTTCTTTTGCCTTGAAGGAATAGTCGATGGCATTCTCCCTCTGCTTCTATGTTTACTAAAGAGATTACAATACTAGGAAGAAAAGAAGGGATATATTTTGAACTCAAACAAGAATCATCCCTATAATGAAATAACCCAGCACAAACGTCTTTAATAGACAAAATATGTGTGATATACCATGTTGCTATGTTCCATGTCAGAATCATAAGGAAGATCAAATGGATTATTTGATTTCTGATCAGCAGCATGCGATTGTTTTTCTCCCTGCAAAATTTTGAGGAATCTCAAAGCATAAATATCAGAGGTGTTAAAAGGAATGCAATAAGAATCCAGTGGAATAAATGCAAAAAAAGACACATGTGTGTTAAAATTACAAACCACAAGATGAAACATCGATGGACTAGAAAATGGTGTCATGCCAAAGTCCGATGATACAGTGGAAACAAATGTCCCTGGATGATAGGCAGCTCTTTGAATCCCATGATTGTTAGAATCCTGAAAGGGAAATATTTAAACATAACTAGAACAGAAGCAAAACTTATGCCGCATAACTAGGCAGACATAGTAACCTCTGAAACTCCTAGGCCTGGATTGTGATCAGCAATTACTGAAGACCTGTATGCTAGTACATCTCTTTCATTGCTTTGCTTTTGCTTAACACCCTCCAGAGAATTCTGTCCAACAAAATCTTCAAAAGAATTCCATGACTGCTCAAAACAAAATTGGAATCATTTAATTATTCATTAGACAAAATGCTATCCATATATCAACCAATATAACGTACTCTATTTCCAAATTGTAGTCCTATTTCTCATTTTCATTTGCCATAACCATTGTCAAAAAAAAGTCAAAAGAACAAATTTCTTTTAATACATTAAACCCTTTTGTTTTCAGCATTAATTGACCATTAAGAACAAACATACACATTTACCAAGGACAATAGTTAACTTTTAAGAATAGAAACTGTCAAATGCAAAAATAAATACCTTAATATGTGTTTTAGGTCAACAGAAGAACATTAATTTTGTAATGAAAGTAAATAATTCAACACTGTAGTATAGCAACAGCATCATGTGAAGAGAACTGTGGTTTATAAGTCTTCCAACAACTGGAATGCTGGATAAAGGAAGGTCTTGCTTTAAAACAGAGATGACTTACCTGAGTGCTTGCTGCAACTGTTGGAGCTTGAACATTGTGCAAGCCTTCCTGCCATGGACTAGATACTGACGAAGCAGCCCCAGCACCAGCAGCACCAGGGCCTTCAAACAGTGGCCATGGCGTACTTGCATTTAAGGATGAAAAATTATCAAAATTTAATGAAAAATCTCCATTGCAGAGCATTTCAGCAGAATGATTTTCAATCCCTGGATTGGATGCTGCAGGCTGAGTATCAAATGTGGCCCAACCTTCATTCTTAGGTATAGATAATTCTGGTGATTTAACATCCAATTTCACAGCTGAGGAATGCTCAGCAATCTGAGCAAATAAGTCTATGGATGGAGTAATTTGAGGAAGTTGATGCAAACTTGTGGCTGGAACTGTAGCTGGTTGGAACATTTCTGTAGATGGAACTGATGATGCTGCAGGTAGAAAAAAATCAGCTGGGGGAGGTGCAGAAGACTCTGGTGCATTAAAAAGATCCAGGCCACCATAATTCACAGGAGCAGATGATCGTGGAAAAGTAGATGCATTATCCTGATAGGATCCAACAGTTTGGTGAGATTCTGTGACAACATCAACCATACTGCTTGTATTATATGACTTGAAAGATGTAAAGTTGCTATCAAATGATCCAGTGCTTGCTGAGGATGTGGTTCTCTGGATGAGAGAGCAATTTGAAATGAGTCAAAGAAAAGTGAGTAGACCACTAAACATGCAAAGTAAGAACAGACGTGAATGAAGCCCACTGAGACTAACATGGTGATCAAGAAAACAATAAATAATGTCATTTACTTGAACCTACTTACATCTCTCACATGAAGCTTCAACACAAAAACACTCACTCGTACTAGGGGGTTTTCAAGTTTCAAGAGAGAAGCGCACTTCAACTGAACTGAGCGCTCAGTCTCAAATAAGTCAATCATAATGTGTTTAACAATACTGCTACTTTTTAAGAAGTCATGCATGCTTTTACAGGCATCTCTATGCTATCCTGCATGCATTTAGAAGCATATGTCCATAAACCATTTCATCTACATAATCACAAATAGAAGACAACAGGAAGCCTTATTGAAATTCTTTTAAGATTAATCAACCCAATGATTCATTGTAAACTAAGAAATATGAAGCTCTTCTTTTGAATGCTAAAAATAATTTTACTGGAACATCCCACCAGAGAATATACCAAAGCATGAGACGTTTTACCAAATGTGATGCTCAACAAGTAACAGGGTGCTTTCCAGCGAGGTAAATCATTTAAACTTTAAATAAAACTTGGAAAACTGCACTTGTTGTTACTACTCAAACCAAGTATGAGATGTATGACCTGCATATGGGGATTCCCTTGTGCAGCTATGGGGGGATTTGGCTCAGCAAATAAATTGATTGTTTGATGCCTTGTATCTTCACTTAAAACCTCTCTAGAAGGCTGACTAGTTGGGCTACTAAATCCACTGTCCTGAAAACTTGGAGAGTCTGTGCCATGTCTGAAGGGATCACCACCACTAAACAGTGAGTAGTCTGAAGCCCTAGGAGCAGAACCCTCATTTGCGAAACTCTCCTCAAATGTTTGATCACTTAAGCTACCCGGACTGCCAATTAAACTAGAAATTTTCCCAATGTAATATCCTCGATCTGAACCAGGCTTTCTAGAAAAGGAACCAACTTGTCTTCTGCAATGGCGATCTTCATACTGATAATCATAAGGTGGACTTTGAGAATATGAATGATAAGAACTGGCACGCCTTGTATCATCTTCATGGTTTTTAAGGCCCTGTCAAATTCATTCATACAAAGTATTACAGCTTCTGCTCAAGGTTGAGGGAGATAAACTCAAATAGAATTTTGGTGCAGAGACGAATCTTAGAATTAAATTGATAGTGGTGCTGTTAACTTTCTGAAAATCCAAATAGCTTTTAAGATGAAAAAGAATAGCTTCAATTTTCATCAAAAGAAAACAGATACAGTAACAAGACATTTAAAAATAAAAAAAAGAGAGAGAAAATAACAGGGGTACCAAACAGATAGATTCCATGCTATAGGAGAATAATTCAAATTTTCAGAAATGCATCTTAGAAGAAAAACTTTCAAAACAAGTTTGCCATGGCTATTTCCACTTTAGTCATTTCAGAAAACAGAACTAATTTTGTTTTTTCAGAAACTCACTAATCACTATGTATATACTATATTGGACAAAATAAAATTACCTGCATATCTCTTGGAGGCTTATTTGAGCTCTTTCCTCCAGCATAATTTCTATCCACATATACATTCTTTATAAACTCGCGGACTTTATCAGCATTGCTGCGAGAAAAAGAAATTACCGTGAAACATCCCACTCCATCACATGTGGCTAGAAACCCAGGCAACAAATCACGTGTTCTCTAACCTGCTACTAAACAACCGTTGTGTTTGCATGTCCCAATCCTTCAGATAAATTTCTCGTGCACGCTGAAAAGAGTGAAATAATGAGCATCCAATCAGCATACCATAAGCATGCAACTGTTGCCAATGAGAAGAGAAAATGCAGCAGTAGCTTGTACCTGATTACCGCCATTTTGAAGAGCATCAACTTCCTGAGAAGTAAACTTAGACATGGAAACAGACTTCACACGATGAGTAAACTCACGACTGCACAACCCAAAAAAAAAAAAAAAGAAAAAACAATTCATATAAGATTAAATATAAATACCGAACACAAAGCTTCACAAACTGACCATGCATTGCTAAAAAGAAGCTATGATCAGACCACAAAATGACTAAAAGTTCAATTGAGGGAAAAAAAATACTTACTGTATTCCACCGCAGGTCATACAAACAAAAGTCCAAAAATTCGTACAAACATACTGAGGTCCCTGCACACATTAATATAAAAATTTTAAAAGATTACTGATTAGACTCAAAATCATCGAAACCAATTATGTGAGCATTAGTTCACAGGGCAAAAAAGGCCAGAAATTATAAGAAAAAGAAAAGAAAGAACCCCGAGATCACAACTTTGAACTTTCACAATAACATAAAATCTCTCCTTTTTACCCTTACTCTGTCACAAACCAAGCATAAAAGGTCCTTCACTATCAACCCATCATCTAAAACTTAGGAAATGAAAAGAAAGGCTAAACCCAGAAATATTAACTGTTCAAAAGACAAAATGAAAGCAGGATTTGCACAAGGGAAAGAATCAATACTAACCAAGCTGTTGCAGTTGATACACCTACGATTAGGAGGCAGCTTCATGAGGCCCCTTATTATTTTCTCGTTTCTCTCTTCTTCTCTTCTACTTCCCATTTCTCAACAACAATAAATCCTCCAAGAAACCACCAAACCGAACCCAAAACCTCAAGATTAAGAAAGACCCAGATGCAATCAAAGATGTTCTACTCAAAATATGTTATCTTTCCCCCCCAAAATAAAGGGAAAATTCCCAAAAAAAAAAACGACAATTGAGAGGTATAGGGGCTGGGGGGTTCTGGGATTTCCGCGGAGAAAAGGAAAGGGAAGACTGGAGTCAGCAATGATTGGGACAAGATCCTCCTCTGTGCCTTCCGTTCCGTCTTTGAAAATTACGTAAAATTTTTTAGAAAATATTTCCAAATAGGACCGTGGGTTTTATTTTATTTTGTTTTGTTTAATTTCGATATTGTTTATGTTTTTATTTTACAAGAGATATCGGATAAAACATTGCAAGGAGAATTGATACTTCCAAGGACATTGATAATTAAATATACAAAAACTTGTGTTACACTTCCTCCTATAATGAACTGTAACTATCACTACCGTTCAAAGAAAAGAGGGTCTTAATTTTGAATCCTCCCTTTCCCTATCAAGAGTCTTGATATCAAGAGTTCTGATGTTATTGTCTGCTATAAGGTAGATTGTAATACAGAATTCTGTTAAATATAATAAAATTGATAAATAGTTATAATATTAAAAAATATATATATTAATTTTAATTCTTAAAAATAATTTTAAAAATTTTTATTAACGATTTAAATAGTTCATTGATTGTTTTTTTTCGGTAAAAGTAAGAGGTTATCACCTTTAGCTAAAAGTAAGGAGTTATCTCTTTTTGTTGGAAGTAACAGGTCTTGAGTTCGAGTTGCATAATATGTGAGTAGGATGGGATAAGAGATGAAAGATAATTACTTCTCATTATACAATCAAGATAAAAATAATAATAATAATTAAAATTTTAATATTAAATCATGTTATTTTATTTAATTAAAATTTAATTCAAAATTTAAAAAATTATCTTCTTTTTTTGAACTTTTTGTCCTGGGGCAATTCGAAACCTGCTCAAAAAAGAAGATATGCACTTTTTTAATGTTACTTGCAATTGGGCCACAAGGGCCAAGTATTAAAAAATTATCTTATTAAATGTTAATATATTAAAATATATAATAAATTTTTAAATTTAAATATTAATATTTAATATGATGATATT
>BPVZ01000087.1:805465-816480 GCA_020521535.1 Rubroshorea leprosula
GGTTTTTTTTTTTTTTTTTTTTTTTGTAAACTTAAGAAAAAGTTTGAATATTTTTTTTAATAATAAATAAAAAATTAATGAGATTTAAATTAAGAATTTTGGTTTTTTATATGATTGACCTAAATTTACTCCATCTTCACTTCCTAAGATCCTTCTAAATTCTAATTCTTTCTTTATCTTCTCTGTTAATTTTAATGGTGAACAAAAAAAGTTAATTGTATTTCTTCAACTTATTATTACAATTTTATAAGTGTGTATATATATATATACACACACACAAAATAAATGAACTAGCTTTGGTGTAAAAGCACTTGATGAAATGGTTGCTTGTACTTGCTGCATTAATGGAGCAGTAGACTATTGTGCATGTAGCAAAGATGGCATATTGAGGTAGTAGAAAATTGAGTGAAGCAATTGCTCTTACAGCAAGAAATTGTATTTTGCTTTTCAATGCATTCATGAGCATGTCTATAGATATCATAACACCCCTCCTTCAAACTCAAGATGGGAAAGAGCAAACCAACTTGAGTTTGGACAGAAAAGTATGAAAGCATTTAGGGGAATGTGCTTTAGCAAGAGATTTGCTGGCTAATCAACAGAGCCAATGTAGATTAAGTGCATAGTTTCTCGGTTAATATGTTAGCGAATAAAGTGACAATCGATTTCAATATATTTAGTACACTCATGAAAAACATCATTGTGAGTAACTTGCATAGCACTTACTTTGATTATCACAGTAAAGAGTGGTGGTAAAGGACTGTGAAACACCTATATCCTCAAGAAGCCAACAAACCCAAAGAAGTTTTGCCACGATGTCAGCTAGAGCTCTATATTCAACCTCAATGCTAGAGCGACATACAAAATTTTGTTTCTTGCTACGTCAAGAGATAAAACAGTCTCCAAAAAAAAGGCAATAATCGATAATGTATTTACGATCAATAGGATTACCAACCCAATCAACATCAGAATATGCACAAAGTATAGGTGAGGAATGGGTAGAAAAATGGAGTCCATGAAATAGTGTTCCCCTTGATGTAGCAAATAATGCAAAGTACAGCTGCATAATGAGAGGAATGAGGGGCAGGCATAAATTAACTAACAATATGAACTGCATATGTTATATCCAATTGTGTTATAGTAAGATAAACCAAGCTCCCAACTAATTGTCGATAGACAATAGGATCTTTAAGTGGAGAACCATTTGCAAGTGTAAGCCCAGCACTTGGTTCAAGAGGTGTAGAAACAATCTTACTAACAGTCAATCCAGCGTTAGAGATAAGATTAGATGCATACTTTGTGTGAGAGAAAAGGTAGCCATCATCTAAAGAGGTGACCTTAAGTCATAAGAAATAACTTAAAAGACCAAGATTTTTCATCTCAAAATCTTGGTTAATAAACTACTTAAGCTTATGGATTCCTAAAATATGATCTCTAGATTTAATCATATTGTCAACATAAAGAAGTAAGAGAATCATTCCCTGAGCAATCTTATGAATGAACAAAGCAGTATCATATGGACTCAAAGTGAAACCAAACTCACTAATAATTGCACTAAATTTGCAAACCAAGCTCAAGGTGATTGCTTTAGGCCATGTCATGCACATCTTAATTTGCATAATTTTTGTGGAGGATGGTCAAGGCTAGGAGGTGGTTTCATGAAAACTTCCACTATTAGATCACCATTGAGAAATGCATTTTTCACATCCATCGGAAATAATTTCCATTTTTGTACAGTATCAATGGCAAGTAAACTATGAATTGTAGTGAGATGAGCAACCAAAACAAATGTCTCCTCATAGTCAATTTCATATTCCTATGTAAACCCCTTAGCAACCAAATGCGCTTTATAGTGCTCCATAGTTCTATCAGAACGAGTTTTGATTATGTACACCCACTTGCATCCATCCAAAGTCTTATCAGTAGAGAGATCAACCAAGTCCTATGTACCTATCTTTTCTAAAGCCTGTAATTCATCTTACATAGTTTGTTGCTAGGAGCGTCAGAAGATGCCTCTTTATATAATTGGGATTCATGCAAGGAAATAAGAGTAGAAAAACAATGGTAATCTTGAAGGTAGTTAGGAGGATTTCTTACTTGAGTCAAACGGTTTGAAAAGGAGGTAACATGTATATTCTTAGCCTCAATAGTGTCTGGTGCAATATTACCATAAAGGAATTCATCTAGAGAAGGAATTGTATTAGGTTATTTATTAGTAAACTCACCAAAAATCCTTGCATCATCCTCAGGGAATAATTTAAGAGATGGCTTAGTGAATAAAGGAGTTTGATTAGAGGAAGACACCTTAAAGTCTAAAAGAGAAGAGAACATGGTATGTTCCCAAAAAACAACATGACAAGACAGTTTCTGTGATATCCCAACAACTATAACCTTTATGTTGTATCCCATAACCCAAAAAATGACTAATCGAGCTCGAAGCTCCAACTTGTTATGTTCATGTGGAGGAAGAAAAACAAAATATGTAACATCCAAAGACCTTTAGAAGATTATAAGTAAGGGGAACATCGTGAAGACATTCATAGGGAGATTTGTCCTTAATGGTAGTAAAGGGGATGTGATTTATGATAAAAAAAATAGTTGTAAGAGTAGTTTGACCCCAAAAATGCTCAAGATTGAAGGATGAAGGTAGAAGAGCTCAGACTGAATCCAAGATATGTCAATGTTTACGTTTAACTCATCCATTTTGTTGGGAAGTGTGGACAAGAACTTTGTTGTATTGTACCCTACTCTTTAAAAAAATTTTGAAGTTTAGAGTCAAGATATTCCAGAGCTTTATCTGTTCTTAAAACTATGATTGTTTTAGAAATTTGAGTGTAACCATATTAACAAAATCACGTAAATTTGGGGCAACTCAGAGCATTTTTCCATCAAATATAACCAAGAAAAATGAGAATAATCATCTACAAAAATCACAAAATACTTTGAAGCCCCATAGTTGATACAGGTGAAAGACTCCACACATTAGAATAAATCATATCCAAAGTGCAATAGAAATAGAGTCTCACTTATTGAAAGATAAAGCAGGTTGTTTAGTAACTTGATAAGAAACACAATGTAAAGACTCTTCTTTAACAAAACCTAAATATCCATTAGAAAGTAAGGGACAGAGTTTACTAAAAGAAGCATGGCCAAGATAGAGATACCACAAGTGTAAAGAAGAGTTTGTTGAAGTAGCACATAATTGGGAAATACGATCAGAAGCAATATGCAAAAAGGTGAGTTCAAATAGGCGACCAACTTTATGCCCTATCCCAAGAATCCATCTTGCCTGTGAATTTAATACCTAACAGCCATTAGTAAAAAATATTAATTCAAGACCAACTTCACATAATTATCTAACAAAGATAAGGTTAAAATTAATTTTAGGAATCAAGAAGGTGTTATAAGGTAAGGATAAAGGTGGAAATTTGACCATGTTGACCAACTTACATTTATGAGCCGTCAATAGGATGAATTTGAGGTGTATTTGTGTTTGGAGTCAATTTAGAGAAAAGATGACAATGAGAGGTCATATGATTACAACCAGAGTCAAAAAGCCAAGAAGTATTACCTTAAACAATACATAAAGCAGTAGATCTACTAGGAGCAAATGAAGAAAGCATTTGTCCAAAAAGTTTTAGATTACCGATTGAAATAGTGGAGATGGCATTTTCACTAGCAACAGTTGCAACTATCACAACTTTATTAGATAAATCAAGCCTTGATTGATTCTTCCACTGATCAGATTTTTAAGAAAGTCAAGTGGGGCAATTAGAAGTAATGTGCCCTTTCTTCTTACATTTATGGTATTCAACAAGATTGCATTGGCACAAAACATGTTTAGGCTTATTATAATGGTGACAAAACTTCTATCCACCCTTGGAGGAATTCTTGTTCATAGTTGCTAGAACAATTTAAACTTATTGAGGTATAAGTAGCTTCAAACGAGTCTCATCAGATAGTAATCAAGAGATTGCATTATTTAGAGTAAGGAATGGAGACTGATGTTGTAAAGAGGCTTTGCAAAGTTCATAATCATCAATAAAAGCCATAAGAAACTGAATTAATCTCATTCGACCACGATGCTAGGTATATTTCTTAATGTCAACAGTGCAATCAAGTTTTGGTTTAGAAAGTGCAAGCTAATCCCAATAGCTTCCATTTTGGCATAAAAGCTAGTGATAGACTTATCACATTCCTATGTCAAATTTTGCAATTCTTCCTATAATTGATATTTACCTGAAAAATCAAAAGTGGTGTACATTTTTGCTAGTAGCTCCCATACCTCTTTAGCAATGTCATATCTCCCAAATTGGAGATTAATAGGAGTAGAGATATTATAGAACCAAGTAATAACTTGGTATTTTTGCTATCCCAATCCTCTAGACGATTAGCAAATTTGTCATCCAGTTCCTCAACAACCTTTGTAGGAAGTTTGATATCACCAATAACATATGGTTTAAGTACCATTTTGGTCCCTCAACTTTGCACTTTGGTACTAAAATTGTCCCTCAACTTTAAAAAGTACCAAAATTATCCTTGAACTTTCATTTTTGGTACCAAAATGGTCCTTCCGTCAGTTAAACGCCAGGTGGCCCGTTAAAATGCCACAAAATCATCGACTTTTTTTATTTTTAATGACGTGTAAATCCAGCAAGGACATTTTTTACACCTGGCATTTTTCCACGTCAGATTGCTTCCTCACTTTTCAGATTCACTTTCGTGGGACCCACATGAAAAAAAACATATAATTTAAAAATAATAATTCTTTTTTTCTTTTTCACCCACATCAGATTTCTTCTTCCTCCTTCATTTTCTCTCTCCTTCACCTTTCCTCTTCTCTTACCTCTGCAAACCTAGATCTGGGTTTTCTCTCAAACTGCATCTTCTTCCTCCTTTCCTCCTTACTTCCCCTGCTCATCTTTCTTTCTTCTTCTTATTCTCTCGCTCTCTCTCTCTCTCTTCTCCCTTCTTCTTCCTCTCTCAAACCCAAATCTGGGTTTTAGAAAAATTGCTCCCTTCTTCAGCTTTATGTGAAATTATTCATTAATTTCATTTCTCCATCGGACAAACAATTCAAAAAACATTAAGCTCGCAAGCAGCTCATAAAATCACCCACCAATAAATACCTAACACCAGTAGAACACGAACTTCACAAACACATATCCTTGAAAGCTTCCACAAACTGCAACCCACTTCCTAGAGACACCAAAATATCCTTTAAAATCCACAAAGGATCGAACTTTTTTTGGAGCAAAACCCTGATAAGACTATCTGCTCCAAGATAAACAGCAGAAGGGAAAACACACTAAATCGCAAAAAAGCACTAATTTAGAGCAAACCCAGATTAGCGTGGGTAGGAGAAAACTCTAATGAACAGAATGAAAAATCAAATCTTGCTACCTACTTCAACGCAATCTCTCAATATGCAACAATGGGGATAGAAAAGCGAAAATCAAGCTATGAAATTGCAAGAAACATTGAATTGAAATCAAATCGGAATTATGGCCGAGAATTCAAAATAATGAGTAAGAGATAAATCAGAGAGGGAGATAAATATAGAATAAATCTGGGTTTGCAGAGGGGCCATTTTGGGTTCTCTCTCAAGCCGTTCCCGCTTCTAACAAACGCAAACTCGGAGCAGACAGGATCAAACCCAAGGTGAAAGATTAGAGCGAATTGACAATGGTGGTAACCGTCTCATCTCCATGGGGCAAGCCTAGCGCCTGGGCGCTCGACGCTGAAGAACATGAAGCCGAACTCCAACAGTTGAAGGACCAACCAAACCCCGCCATTTCCACCAAGCAGCTCACGGGGGAATTTGGGTTTGAGAAAAACCCAGATCTGGGTTTGACAGGAGAAGAAAAAGGCCGACAACAGTAGTAGCAGAAGGATTGGCCTAGATTTGCAGAGGTATTGAGTGCACCGGCAATGTGCTCATTGTTGTCAACGACGACGATCTCATTTGCTTCTCGGTTGTTTGAGAAAACCCAAGGCTTGGGTTTGCAGAGGTAAAAGAAAAGGAAAGGTAAAGGAGAAAGAAAATGAAGGAGGAAGAAGAAATCTGACGTGAGTGAAAAAAAAAAAAAGAATTATTATTTTTAAATTAAATGAAAATGCCAACTCATAAAAAAAATGCCAACTATGTTTTTTTTTTCCATGTCATTAGTTAAGTAAATAAAAAGAATTGATTTGCTGGCATTTTAACGGGCCACCTGGCGTTTAACTGACGGAATGACCATTTTGGTACCAAAAATGAAAGTTCAAGGATAATTTTAGTACTTTTTAAAGCTGAGGAACAATTTTGGTACCAAAGTGCAAAGTTGAGGGACCAAAATGGTACTTAAACCATAACATATCACCACAATTTCTTTCCCTTTAAAAAATTACACATGCCTTAAACCCAAAGCATGTAATTTGAACCATTAAGATAGTAGAGATAGGCTGTGTAACATCGGATTTCATTGTGATGGTGAAAAGTAGAAAAATAAATCCAATAAAAAAAAAACACAACTCGGATCAAACGAGCTCGATTGGAATAGAAAAGCAGAGAATTGAAGTGGCATGTGGATTGTCCGTTCAAGCAACAGAGTTGATCGTAGCCAAATTTGAAGAATCTATACTCCAATTAAGGGAAGAACAACTAAAGTCACACTATTTTAAAGTTGGAGGCTAAAGGAAAGAAAGAGCTTCCTTTGCTTGAAGAAAACCAACAACGGTGCTAGAACCACCATTAAAAGAGATGACTAGAAGTAGCGGAGAAAATTGGAAACTTTACTGGAGAAAGAGGTAGTAAGCAAAACAAGAGGTGGATTTTGGATTACAATCCATAAATCCAAAATAGAAAAATAGTTGTGTAGAGAAATCCAAGACTTTAAGGCTTTGATACCATGTTAATTTTAATGAAAAATAAAAGAAGTTGATTGTGTTTCTTTAACTTATTATTACAATTATAGAAGTGCATATATATACACACAAACACTACTAGAAAAATAGATTAAAGTATTTCAGACCGTCAATGAACGGTCTGAACCAAAAGTAATTCAGTCTGGAACCCGTCTAGTAAAATAATGAACAAAGCTTGCACGGAGGGAATTGATAATTAGTTTTTTCGAACCGGTTGCTGGCTGAATAAAAAATGGCGTGAATTGGAAAAAAAAAAAAAAAAAAAGTGCCAACATATTTCAAACCGTTAACGGTCTGTATAATAATTCCAAAACAGTAATTAAAAAAATTATAGTAATTTCAGACAGTAAATGGTCTAGAAATGTAGCAAATAAATAGGACTTTTTTGTGTTGTTATTTTTGGTTGTTAACGGTCTGGAAAAATCTCTGCAGAGAACAGATAGGATTATTGAATTTTGGTTAAATGCTAAATTTGGTCCCTTAACTTTAGTGAGTTGCACATTTTTGGTCCCTCAATAATTTTTTGCACTTTTTTGATCCTTCAACTCTACGACATGCACACTGTTAGTCCTTCTATTAATTTAAACCGTTAATTCCGTCATGTGGCATTTTTTATATTTTTTTTTATGATATGGCAAAAACAACATTAAAAAGTGCTGATTTGGAATTTTTTTTTGATAACGTATCAATGCCAACTCATAAACTAAAGTTGTTTAGGATTTATATTTTTAATAAAAAATAAAAAAGTTCGACTCATCTTTTTCCTTTTTTTTTCTTCTTTCTTCCTCTTCTTCCTCTGTTGTTGGGTCCCTTGAACCAAGCCATCTAGGTTCAAGGGAAACCGGCAGATCTGGGTTCCATCGAACCTAGATGGCTGGGTTCCCTTGAACCCAGATGGCTGGGTTCCTCGAACCCAAATCTACTGGGTTCGGTGGAACCCAGGCTGGGTTCCATCAAACCCAGCAACTGAGTTCACCAAACCCAACTCCACTTATTTATTTATTTTTTTTTTTTTGTTATATGTTTGTTTGAAGAGATTTTTATGTAAATTGCAGGTTTTGGGGGATTTTTAAGATCTTTTTTTTCATATTTCTTAAGTATCATCTAAATTATTTCAATGTTTAAAATGGAAAGAACATCACCGGAAATGGAAAGAACAGAAGCAATGACTAATGGGTAAAGAAGCAATTCTTAGTGGGTTTTCATTTGTTTGGCTAGAAGGGTATTTGGATGCTGAGAAAATGTTTTCTATTTGAATATGGCAAAACGTTTTATCCATGTCATTACTTTTTTAAATTTTACGCTCCACATCATCAAAAAAAATATAAAAAATTCCACATGTGTGAAGTTAACGGCCGAAGTTAACAGAATGACTAATAGTATGCATTTGTTAGAGTTGAGGAATCAAAAAAGTGCAAAAAATTGTTGAGGGATAAAAAAAATGTACATTTCTTAAAGTTGAGGGACCAAATTTAGCATTTAACCTTGAATTTTCTTGCTGATTTTGGTTTCAAGTTGGCAAAAATCCTCCTTAAGCCCTTCAACTTTTTCAACAACAAGTGACATGCCCCTGAATTAAAAAAGTGGCAAATAAGCCCTCCAACCTCACGTTGGGTGCAGATCAGCCCTTCTGCTAACTGATTTTGTGATGCCATTTGTCGTTGGCTTGCGTGCATTGCACTTGTACGCCTTTGCATTTCTTTTTTTTTTTTTTTTTTCAATAATAATATATATTTTATAATTAATTAATTTTTTAATTTAATTAGTTGATATTATATAATATACATAACCTTAAGTTTTTGTTTAAACAAAATAATGATATATTTTTTATTTTAATTAATTACACATTTTACTTTAATAATCTTTATAATTTATTTCTTAAATTTAATTAAACTATATATCCTTAAGGAACATGCTTAAAATTCTTTTTATTAATTAGGTGATTTAATTAAATTTAAGAAATAATTTATAAAGATTATTGAAGTAAAATGTATTATCAATAAAAAAAAAAAATATATCATTATTTTATTTAAAAATATCACTTGACGATAAGTATATTATATAATATTAATTAATTAATTAAAAATATATTATTACTAAAATTAAAATTAAGTAAAGGAAAAAAAATGCAAATGTGGGTTGGAGGGCTTATTTGTCACCTTTTAATTCAGGGGCTTGTCATTTTCTATTGAAAAAGTTGAGGGGCTTAAAAAGGGGTTTTGCCTTTCAAGTTTCTTGTCGATTTCCTTGTTTCTTTCCCGACCGGTTAGGGTCTAGAAAATTCTGTACAAAATTCTGGAAAATTCTGAAAATATAAAATTTTATTTTGGTTAATAACCTGTTTAATTTCATTAAAATAGAGCTTGTGATTATTTAGAACAGGGTATACATATTGCATGTTTGTTGCTAACAAGGAGGAAGTCTAGTTTTTAAGGGAGATTCTGTTGAACTTTTAGGAATGCCTTATGAATTAATTGAAATTAAAGTGAGTTTTTTATTTTATTATATACAAATCATTGATCTGGATTAGTAACATATTTAATTTGGTTAAAATAGTGTTATTTATGATTATCTAAATGAAATTGTCTATATTGTGTGTTAATTTGTTGTTAACCGGGAGGAAGTATAGTTTTTAAGGGAGACTTTGTTGAATCTTTAGGAATGCTCAATGAATTAATTGATATTAATGTGAATTTTAATATTACTAAATATAAATTCTTGATCTTGGCTAGTAATATATTTCATTTGATTGAAATAGCATAATGTGTGATTATCTAGATTAGGTTGCATATATTGTGTGTTTATTGTTAATAGAGAGAAAATCCAGTTTTTAAGGGAGACTCTACAGAATTTTTAAGAATTTATTATAAATTAATCAAAACTAATATAATTTTTAAATTTTATTAAATACAAATTTTTTATTTGGTTACTAACAAATTTAATTTAATTGAATTATGATATCTATCTTATAAAAAAAAGTGTTATTTATTGTGTGTTTGTTTTTAATATTGTGATAGCTCAAATTTTAAAGAAGATTTTGTGAAATTTCTTGAAAATCAAAAAGGAAAATTATTACCAATGAGGGGTTGGATCAAGTGGCAAGCGGTTTATTCCAGCTTAAATAAGGTTTCGGAGTTCGAAATTTTGTGTACGCAACAGCCTTTATTGGGAGACCCACCCACCATTCTGGTGCACCACAGCTGATCGAATCTGGAGTAGTCGGGGCGAAGCCCCTGATACCGGGCGAGAAACCGAAAAAAAAAAAAGGAAAATTATTAACATAATTTCTCTATTTTATTAAACGTACGTTACACATAGCAAAGAAGTAAAGTTTTTAAGAAAGGTGGCTAAAATAAGACTATAAAAAATTTAAGTAATAAATAGTGGTCAAATCTAGAACTCCACCTCTTTAATACCTTTGTTTTCTTCATTTAAGTTGTATTATATTCAAAAGTTTAAGCTATTGGCATTGGACACAATGAGAATGCATTGAAACATAGCTTGATTCATTAGGCCGAAAGGGTTGATTCTAGTACTCTTATTCAGACCGAAGATGGTCCGAATAACTATTTCAAACCGGTATCAGTCTTTATAGATCAAAACCTCCAAAACCTCCTCATCCTCTTTTATTTTTACGTTTTGCATTTAAGGAGATGACTCATTTTCTATGACATGATTTTATTAATTAATGTTAACTATCTATTCCACAGGCCTAATGAGGTGTTCTAGTCTTATTATTTAAACCGTAATCAGTTTGAATAAGTATTTTAGATCGTCTTCGGTGCCAATATATTGACGCCTTTTGTTTCCCATGTTTCGCGAATGAAATGGCACAATTTTGGATATATTATTCAGATTGTTTTTGGTCCGAAAATGTTTGTTGCTTTTTTCCAAAAAAAATTAAAAGTGGGAATTAAAAATTTTCGCTATATTCAAACCAATAACAATCTAAAATAATAGACCACCAAATTTTCCCCAAAAAAAAAAAATCAAAAAGTTATTCATAGTGCACTAAATATTGAAATTTTTTATTTTAAATTGTTCACGGTCTGTATTGTTGCTGCTTATTTAAGGCACAACTGTTTTGTCCTTCCTTCTATTCTGTTCATCCT
>BPVZ01000087.1:825702-839881 GCA_020521535.1 Rubroshorea leprosula
GAGTAAAGGGATACATATGAATCCATTATTTTTTCTTTTTTATTTTTTTTAAGTTTGTATTTTTATTAAAAATATATAAATCTATTTTTGAGATAGTTTTTAAAATAAACAAATATTACATGTATTTTTATTTAAAATAAAGTGAGGTAGATTTTGGGTTATTGGAAATGGAAACTTAATGAGCAAATTACTTGATGTCAACAAAGCCACAAGTTTTTATTTTAATTTTGAAATTTTTTTTAACTTTTATATTTTCATATTTTGAGGGTTTTTAAATAATTTTTGTAATTTAGATTTATCTGAAAAAAATTTCAATTTAAACTATTGAAAAAAAAAAAAGAGTAAATCTGCAATACGAAGAGAGAGACTGTGAAGAAGGAGAGAGAAGATGAATAGAAGAAAAGGAAGTAGATAAGGACTCTTTAGTAATTTTGGAATTTAAATTGACCACATCACTCACTCAATGTCATATCAGCACCAAGCCACTTTTTGGTAACGGAGTAACAAGGATGTGGACGGAAAGATGACCAAGCCACTTTTTGGTAACGGAGTAACAAGGATGTGGACGGAAAGATGACATTTGATGAGGTCATCGTCAGCAGAAGGGCTGATTTGCCGGTTTTGTCAAGTGGAGGGGCTGATTTGCTCTACTTTTAGGTAGAGGGGCTGATGCGCCACAACAATGGACGTAGAGGGGCTGAATTGCACCTTCTGCCAATTTTTTTTAACAAAGATAATTACATTATACTACAAACCAAGGGAAAAGGAAGGATGAAAGGATGAAAGTCAGTGATCGGGCTTGAAGTAAAGACTTGCATGTACGCCCTTGCTACTAGATCACAACAAAATAGTATAGCATATCAATTACCAGCAGAAATGGGAAATCAGCCTACCAGAGTGTTTTGGTTGTAGTTTCGTTAATAGCTATTAGTTGTTATTTTTAATTATAAGTAATAACTAATCACTAACAATTTATTAATGTAAATGAAATGATCTCAATTTTTTAACATAAAATTTTAAATTTGAATCCTTTAAATGAAGAAATAGATACTAAATTTTTTTTTTTTTAATTTTAAGGTCCAATACAACTCTCTAATGTTGAAGTTATCTTTTATCTAATAACTTTACTTTTATAATTTAATATAATTTAAATTATAAAATAAAAACTTTTAATCAAATTGATAATAATTAATATTTTTTGTTATTTATAATTTAAACAATAATAATAGTTAGACATTCACTATATTAGTTACAAGTTATTCAAAATAGCTAAACCAAAGCATAGGCAATATTTTTTTCCTCTTCCAATGAAAAGAGTATACATTTGACTTGATTGGGTTCGGTTTGGTTTAATAGCTTTGAATGATTTATAGCTAATAATAGATTTTCAATGATTAACATTTGCTTTTGTTTATAATTTAAACATTATCAACTATTATACACTTACTGTTTAAAATTATAATATTTATAATGCCATATAATATTTTAAATTTATAATTATAATATGTTAACACAACTTACTCTTTCTTTTTTAAAGTAATGCATAATATTATATTTATCCAATTATTTACTATAATATTATTATTATAAATTTATAACTTCACATAATATTACATCTATAGCATTTCTAATTTTCTATATCCTATAGCTTGTTCAAAATAAGTAAACAAGAGCCTAGTCTTGTTTGTTTTTATTATATTTTACTTCTAAATTTTTTTAACAAATATCTAATGCAATTAATGCACTTTTTTACGATAACTTGAATAGGAAAATATAAAATCTAACATTATATATGTTATTGATATTGCGTAACTTATTTTAACTAGGTCAAATATGCAAATTACTCTCTAAAATTATTATGTGGAAGTTAATTATCACTTCAAAAAATGTTAATGTAATTTGCCATATTAAATTTTTATTTTTAAAAAAACCAATTAAAATTTAACAATTATCATTTATTTTTATTAAACGATTACTTTTAAAATTTAATGAAAAATTAATGATAACCATTAGATTTTGATTAATTTCTTAAAAATAAAAATTTGAGATAATAAATTACATTAATAATTTTTTTAAGTAGTAATTTATTTTAATACAATAATTTTAATAAGCAATTTGCACCTAACCCTTCTAACTAAATAATTGATCAAATAAATATTACTTTTTATTTTTAAAATTTTAATTAATATAAAAAACAAGCAATTATTATCCTGACATTTCTAGCTTCTGCCTTAGGTTAACCCCCAGTTTTCATAAAATATTCAATACTTTCTGTTTTATGATGGAGCCTTGTTAGACGACGCTTATTGATATTTTAATTATTAATTTTTATTTTTTTATTTTTTAAAAAATATAAAATATTAATAAAAATAAATATTAATTATATTTTATATATTTTTAAAATATTAAAAAATAAAAAATTTAATAATTACAATTACAAACTAATATCATCAAAATTAAACCCATAATACCTTTATTAAAAAAACGTTTTATTTTCGGGATCCAAGACGAATAAACCTTTCCACGTCAGTGGAGTCAGATGACATTTAATAAAGGGCCAGGAAAGAGACGACAACAAGAACCAAGGGCGCGTTTCCAACTTTCGCCTTTATTTAGATTTTAAAGATCAATTTTGTATTTTTATGCGTTAAAATAACAATAAAAAATAAAATTAAAATATTAAGTTTTTATTTTTCCCAATCATTTTTTTGTTCTAAATTAAAGAGGAAAACTTTGCCCACCTATCAAAAAGAAAGAAGAATAAGAAAAAAAAAAAACTTTCACCAACTTTTCTAACAAATGGTTATGGGAGTGATTGTTGCCCCCAAAAACAAAATAAAGTCATATAAAATTTGACTAGTTTGTTTAATATTTTATTAATTTATAATTTTTAAAAAATTTTATTATAATAATTGAAAATATTATTTTATAAATTATTAACTATTTTTAATAATTAAACTAAACAAAATTAATTATATTAGATTTTTTTATTTTATACATTTAAAATACAAATTAAAAATATAATAAATATATATTTTTATAATTAATTGATATAAAAAATAAAAAAAATTAATTTAAATTTAATTAATTAATTAAAAATATTTACTTAATAATAATATTAAAAAATTAATTATTATTTTTATTTTTATATAAATTAATTATAAAAAATACACTTATTAATATGTCCAATAAAAACACATTTTACATCTGTAATTTCGACTACCTTAATTCACGGGCATCGAACTCTCACCATTCGCTCGCATTTCCCCATGTTAAAAAAAAAAAAAAGAAAAGAAAAAATAAAGGTACATTTTAAAAAGCTGTTATATTATCGCTCATTGCGTGACCATAACATGTGCCTGCTGTCGCTTTTGCGTACGTTGCTCTCTGTGGGGCACTGTACCAACGGTCAGAATCACCGTCTTGAATGGATTAACATGGGGACAAACGAGTAAATGAGTGATAGAAAAGAGAACACCGCGCCCTCCCATCCTTCCTGGCACGCGGTTGTTGCTCAATTTCTTTCGGTCTTCCTACATGATCGACACACTTGCAGGGAGAAGAAGTGTAAGCTGCTGACTACCAGTTACTCTTTCTGGATTTCCTTCTTTCTCTGCTGCTTATCTCAGTTCTGTAAGTTTTTCCTCTTCACTTCTTTGTTAATTGTAGTAGGCCCCTTTATAAATTCAACCACATAAAGCTTCATTCTTTGTGCATCAAACCTTGTTGGGTACTCTCTCATATTGATTGCCTCAAATGGGATTTTTTTCATTTTGATTAATTGCTCCACTATTACTTGTGGGTTATGGTCTTTGTTTTTACGATGTCGATTCTTGTCTGGTTGTTACAGTCATTGACAACACAAGGGATTTAATGGGTTTTTCTTGAAACTTCTCTATCATTTTTAAGGAGATCATCTTAATTTGTTTGATCACACGGTTCAAATTAAGTTCATATATTTGAATCCTTGAGACAATAGATTTGGTGAGGGCTTGTACTTGATATATTATTGAGGAGTAAGGAGATTTTATTGGAGAATCTTATTTTAATCCAAAGGGTGCAGTGTATGCCGCTAAGTTTGTCCTAATCTGTTGTCTGAGTAAATTGTTTTTTCAATGGCTCCAAATTGACTCAGCTTTATCACATCATTTTATGAATATTAAATTCGTAATGTGTTTCCTTCTCTAATTTCAGTAAATTAATCTTAGTAAGCAAAAGTCGATGTTGACAGGTTCTTGAATTTTTTAAAATTATCATACTGGACGGTTGCAATTGCATCATTTTTCTCTAGGGATGAAAACTTATGATTCACTCAGCCTTTTTTTTTTTTTTTTTTTTTTGAACATGAAAAATTGAGAGAAAAAGAATTATATCGCAAGAATTTAAATTATAGTGGTGCCCATAATCTAAATGATGCGATTGCAGGCCCAGCTGCGGATGCGATTCACTCAGCATTTTTGCTTTATGTATAGTTGCATAAAGCGGGGTGGGTGGGATAAATTATTGGGATAAACAGTGTGTCTTTGAAATGTTTTTTTTTTTTTTTTTTTTGACAAGACTAATGGTTAAGAAGTTAGTATGAGTTAGTTGTTAGTAAATTGGGATTCCCAGATCGATGAACATTCTACCCCTTCAAATGAGGTGCACGGCCGCCGCTTTTTAATGGAGTTCATGGCGATGGTAGGACTCGAAGTGCTGACCACCGCCTCACCCAAGCCCTAAAGCTTGGGGGCGAACCATTGGGCCTCAGGCTCGGTTCGCGTGTCTTTGAAATGTTTGAAATGAAATTTCAACGTGTAATTCAATAACATCCTCGTCATAGTTCAACACATAATTCAGTAAGATCTCTTTTCACATTAAGGCCCACCTACCCCTACTTAGTATGACCCTTTTTTTAAAAAAAAAATTTATTTACCTCATAAGTTAGTCATATGTGTGATTTTGATTTCAAATCAAGATTTATAAATTAATGGTTACAAATTTATCCAACCTCTTGTTGGTCACTTAGTATGTCTTTTGGCTACATGTTAATAAAAATCACATATCATTCTCAACAAAATCTGTTTCAAGAAGCTGGGGGCAAGGGCCGGGGCTTAATTCCATTGATTTTCTTGCCTTTGATGTTGAGGCTATTAGATAATTAGCTCTCACTGTACAAATAAAAAATTGAAAGGGTAAATATAAATTTAGTCCTTAACTTTTACTATAAATACTAGATATTATCCTAAACTTTCATTTGGACCAAAAATGGTCCCCAATATTTTAAAAATTACTAAACTTACTCCGACAGTTAGTTACTTCTGTTAAGTTCCAAATGGAAATCTTAACTGGAATTTTGGGAGGTCCAATATGAATTTTATATAATTTTTCTTTTAATTTTTATTGTCTTAAAATTACTTTGTAGCTAAATTTTGCATTCTTTTAACATTATAACTTTTTTTTTTTGGAAAAATGTTTAGGATTTTTTTTATTTTTTTGGGTTTTACAGATAAGGGTTTATGGATATATTACAAGTTGCGAATGCTATAATTTGGATGAAAGACAAATTGCAATTAAAAAATATTTGGGCTACATAAAATTTATTACATTGTTAAACTATTAAGTTATGTCAACAGTTTTTAGGGTTGAAGTAGGGGCTTTGCATCAAGTAGAAGGTGAAAAAAATGAAACATGATATTTAGAGTTCCACAAAAGCAAAAAAAAAATACAGGGTTCAACAATGTTAAAAAAACCGATATATATGTTTGATGTTAGAAAGAAGAATGTTTTTTTTTGATTAAAAAGTTTTGGTGACCTCCCAAAATTCTAACTAGGATTTTCATTAGTAATCCAGTGGAAGTGACTAACGGTAGGATTGGGCTCGATTATTTTAAAAAGGTGGGACTATTTCTGGTCCAAATGAAAGGTTGAGACAATATTGAGTATTTATGGTAAAGGTGATGGACTAAATTGATATTTATGCAAATTGGAAAAATAGCTTAATACATAACAAAGGTAGTTTAAGCAGTTAACACAAATATACAATCAGAGATATGCTGCATAAGGGGGAAGCTTTTTAAGAGCCTATCTCTCCATTTATAAGACTCAAACTTGAGACCTTATTTAAAGGTAATCTAGTTCCTGTCACTCAAATCAACGAGTCCTTGGTTCTGTTATTATAATCAAGGTAATCTAAAGGAGAATATTCTTTCCTTAAAAAATTCAACAATTGATAGAAAAGGTAAAAAATGCGCATATAAGTTCCTACATTCTAATAAAAGGGGTTTATTGCTGAGACAAAATTGTTCTCTGTCATTAAGGCTCAATATATCTAGTATTTTCTAGTTTCCCTCTCATCAAAATCATGTGCACTCCTGTGACAGTTACAATAAGATATTAATACAGCTCATGAAAATGAAGGGAGATATGAAGGAGAAGCTTTTAACATCAGGGAAGACTAACATTGAGGAAGAGGAATTCAAAGACAAGTTATGGAACGAGATCAAGAAGATGTGGATAGTTGCTGGTCCTGCTATTTTCACTAGATTTTCCACATTTGGGGTTACCATCATCAGTCAGGCCTTTATTGGTCACATTGGCCCTGCAGAGCTAGCTGCCTATTCAGTTGTGTTAACAGTGTTTGTGAGATTTGGGAATGGAGTGCTGGTAAGTACTTGGCTATGGTTGTTTTCTTGAGTTAGTAATTTTCTTTAGGCTGGATGGTGGCATGCCTTTGTCTATTTCTCTGGTCCTTCAGGGTACCAGCTATAGGATGAAGATTGCAGGCTGCAGATCAGCTTTCATCAGGAGTTTAGTGCTTATATTATGACAGCCTTAATTATACTTTTAAAACTTGGACAAATTGGTTAAGTTTTTATAAACCATCAGGAGAAAACCAAGTTATAAGCTCTTTCATATTGTAAACAAAGAAGTTTTTTTCACAAAAGGGTTGGCTTCGTTGGCAAGCTGGGGGTTTGCTTCCCACCTTGTTGACCAAGGATTAATTCATGCATGAGGCTGCTAGGAGGTAAATCTTTGCAAATCCCTTAGTTCTAACATGCTTTTTACCGGATTGGTGATATATATCAAAAAGAAGAGACTTATTTGGTCTTTGGACTATTCCAGTTGATTCTTTTGTCTGATGTTTCTAATTTTAATTTACAGTTAGGTATGGCTACTGCATTGGAAACACTTTGCGGTCAAGCATATGGGGCCAAACAATATCACATGCTTGGAATATATCTTCAACGATCATGGATAGTTTTGTTTGCCACTGCAATCCTACTTCTTCCTCTATTTATCTTCACTGCACCAATTATGAGAGCTCTTGGCCAGGATCCAAACATTGTGGCTGTGGCAGGGGATATTTCTTACTGGTTTATTGCAGTGTTGTTTGCCTTCCTTGTATCCTTCACCTGCCAAATGTTCCTACAATCACAGAGCAAGAACATGATTATTGCATACTTGGCAGCTGCATCTCTTGCTATTCATCTCTTTCTTTCATGGCTTCTGACTGTGAACTTCAAGTTTGGGCTTGCGGGAGCAATGACTTCAACAATTTTAGCATATTGGATACCGAATCTAGGTCAGCTTATGTTTGTTATGTGTGGTGGGTGTAAGGAAACATGGAAAGGTTTCTCAATTTTAGCTTTCAATGATCTCTGGCCAGTGATAAAGCTTTCTTTGTCATCCAGCACCATGCTTTGGTAAGATTTCTAGCTGTGAAAATTGGGTTCCTAGCTAATAAAGAGGCAACCAAGAATAGTCCTCAAATAAAGGATAAACTATAAAATGGAGATTGGTACAATTGTTTTTGAATTACGACAATTTTCCATTTTACAGATTAACTGTTTTGTTTTTGAACAGGCTTAGTCATGGATATTTCTATACTTAGGCAAGTATGGAGCAACAAATTTTACTTGACCTGAAGTTAAACAATACTTTACAGTCTCAGAAGTCCTTTAAGGACACATTCTAAAATTAAAGCAGGGAAAATTTTAAGTGTGAACTATTCATGATTCTGTCCATTCAAATTATCATGTCACAGTCATAACAAATATTATTATGATTGTCCCTCAGTGTTAGTGAGTTGAGAATTTTCGCCAAATTCTTATGTCATATTTGAAGTGTTTGAGTTAAAACTTTTGTTGTTTTTTTGCAGTCTTGAGCTGTGGTACAACACAATCCTGGTTCTTCTGACAGGAAACCTGAAAAATGCTGAGGTCTCCGTTGATGCTCTTGCTATCTGGTAACTTTTATTTTAGGATCTGCTTTAACAGGTCCAACTTTTCCTTCAGTCTATATTCCCATTACACAGTATATCGAGCTAATTTGAGCTACTTCTTGTTGATAGTTTGAATATTAATGGATGGGAAATGATGATCTCTCTTGGTTTCTTGGCGGCGGCAAGGTATATATACTGTTTGTGAAATAACTATGCTAAGATGATTTACATGAACAAAACGAACATCACCTTGATGATGAAATCAATATCTTTTGTATTGAAAATGATCTGTCCCTTTTTTTTCACAATTCTTCCCTAGGATTCTACCACTTTAAATTCATCCATGAAGTTGCAATATATATCTTAAATACATTGTTCATTCAAAATGCATAATCACACGCACCTTAGAGAAAATTTTGTGTAGAAGAAGGAAACATACAATTTCTCTTATGATTTTCCATTTTTTGTTTGGAAAAACCCCCAGTGTAAGGGTGTCAAATGAGCTCGGAAGAGGAAGCTCGAAGGCTGCAAAGTTTTCAATTGTAATGATAGTTCTTACATCATTTTGCATTGGACTTGTGCTATTCATTGTGTTCTTATTCCTTAGAGGACGTCTAGCTTATATATTCACCACAAGCCATGAAGTGGCTATGGCAGTTGCTGATTTATCTCCTCTGTTGGCATTCTCCATACTTCTAAACAGTGTTCAGCCAGTACTCTCTGGTAAACTTCCAATTCATTGGTTACCCCTTTTAATCAGCAATGCTTTGGATTTTACCCTTCTCATGAATCATGGGATCTCAACAGGAGTTGCTGTTGGGGCTGGCTGGCAGAGCATTGTAGCTTATGTTAACATAGCCTGCTACTACCTTATAGGGATTCCCGTGGGTGTCGTGCTTGGTCACATATACAATATGCAAGTTAAAGTGAGTTCCTTTTGTTTCTTTTATTGGTTTTTTGTTTCCACGCAAAACATTGCACTGCACAAGTACAAAAACAGATTGTCTTCCCCTCAAATTTTTACTAGTATTTGAACTTGAAATCTCTATGTTAGAAGTCTTGTGTTCAAAGTAGGTTTAAAGTTTGTTGTAAGTGACTACTTTCATGCAAGCACATATGGAAAATCATTCTAAAACTGTATTCATCTTGAATTTTGCAGGGAATTTGGGTAGGAATGTTGTTTGGAACATTTGTTCAGACTGTTATTCTTCTTATTATCACCTATAAAACCGACTGGGATAAACAGGTACACAGCTTTTTATTCCAAAATCAATGTCCAAAGCAGTATTTTGTCTTTCGTTTCTTGTGTTCCTGCTGTTTATTTACTTGCAAAATCTTATCTTTTCAGGTCGAGATAGCTCGTGGACGTGTTAACAAGTGGTTCATAGCAGAAACAGGAGAAGGAAATGCCAATGCACAAGATGCATGATGCCAATTCCCAATGCGTGTCTTCTTCTTTTGCCTTCTTTTGTTACCATTGATGGTTTGATGCCAATTCATGGCTCAGTGTTAAAACGGGGGCGATAAGAAAGAGAACTTGCTGAAATAAAATGATTGAGCTGCTTAGTTATGGTTATGAAAAACCTGGATAGTTTTATTAGTGATCGAGCTGCTTGGTTTGAAACAATTTTTTATGGATGGTTTTACTAGGGTTATATTTGATTAGTATAAATAACTATCTTTAATAAACTGTAAAAAATTAAAATATCATAAAATTGAGAATTTTATTTAACAATTCAATAACATGTCGAATAAGTGTATCAATATTGCATTATTTTTATACTTTGATTGATGAATTAAAATATATAGTCATTATTCTCGACCCAACAAATAGGAAGTAATTTTTACCCTCTAATGGTAAATAATTTGTCAAAAAGGAGTTCTTTTGTAAAGGGTGAAAATGCTATAAAAAAATGTTAAATTTCACTTTTTTTTTTTTTTACATTGGGATATTTTTTTGAAAATTGAATTTTTGATCAACTAAATCTAAATATTTAACATTTAAGGATGAATTACTAAGTTTGGAAGTTTGATTCAAATTTCATCTTTATTTAGTATAAATTTAAATGTTAATTTTAATTTTTTAATTTTGAGGTTTTACATAATTTATTATTACAAGATAATATTTAACTGATAAAAATATAATTAATAATTAAAAATTTATTAATTATACTAATATAGTCGACATTCCATTGATAATAATAATGTGACCATTATGTAGCTTTTCCATGATATTCTCAACAAACTTGTTAATGGCCAAAAATTTTATCAATTATATTAATATAATAACAACTTTTTAACTATTGGTTAGAAATATTAATTAAATAAATATATAATCGAATAGATTTTGTTGCTATCGATTATGTTATATTAATTTAAAATAATATAAGTTATATAACCGGTAGCCATGGCTATCAGGTATGTCTTATCCTTATTCAAGATTTTTGATTCTTACTTCTCCCATTTTCTCCTCTTTCTCCTCCCGATCTGGTTCATTCTCCAATAAACGGAGGTCCGTTGCTAGCCGTGCCTGCACCAAGTCTTTGTGCTTCCTCAGGTTTTTTAATTATAATAGAGATTGATGTGTATGATTATTGAGATTTTGATTATAGATGTTAATATATTAACATGCATTGTAAATTTAAATTGAGATTATGTAAGAAATTTCCGTGAATGAGGGGCCTTCATAATAACTTTTTTTTATTTATTATCAAATTTTTGTTAGATAGTCCAAAAAATTCTTATGTTGAATTTAATTTTAATTTTATATATGTAGCAATGTTTATGCTATAAAAGAAGAATTTTGTTTATAATTTAGATTGAAATGTGTACAATTATTGAGATTTTGATTATTGAGGTTGATATATTGATATACATTGTCAAATTTAAATTCAAATTTAATTATGAAATATGTTGTAGTTGGATAGATCGTAGTGTCGACAATGAGGGTTTTGTTATTGATAAATTTAGAGACGAGGTGCAATTTTTCTTATATTTGCATTCTCTAGACTGAATGCTAAATAGGAGATCAAGTGTCTTTGTTGTGAATGTAAATGTAGGAAATGAGAGAACCTGAAGTTGTTAGCGTATGTTGAACTTGATCTTGATTTAGATGCTCAGCTGGAGGAAGAGCTTTCTCAGGCTATTCTCCTGAAGTTGTTAGAGTTTGTTGAATTTGATCTTGATTTAGATGCTCAGCTAGAGGAAGAGCTTTCTCAAGCTATTCAGTAGACTAGGTGTGGCAAGGACAAGGGACACGAGCCCCCATCAAACCTAAGCCAGAAGAAGTTGCTTACCATAAATCACTGAGGCACCTTCAGTCATGAGAGATTTGGCGAGACTGCTACGATTCTATGGAAGTTTCTATATGATACTCCAGTGCTTTTTTGGTCCACATGACCAAAGGATAAAAAAAGGATTGCCTGGGAGAATTTTCAAGTATAAAATTACGATTAAATAATAATAGAGTTTGACATGGATGAGTTAAAAATATTTAGATTCTTATGTTGTGTTGTTGGAAATTTTTTATTTTAGAGTTACATTGATTGTTAGAATTTGAATATTTTGATTTTGAGAAGGATGCGTTGGATATTTTTATATGTTTTGTATTACGTTGGTAAAAGGGGAAAGTTAATATTGTAGACGAAAATTTACATTTTTTTAATAAAATATAATTAAATAATAATAGATTTTTGATGTGGATGAGCTGGAAAATATTTAGATTCTTATGTTATATTGTTGAAAAGTTTGTATTAAAGATTATTACTCTGCAATAGAAGTAGTTGAAAATGGAATAATTAAAATAGAAAGAAAGGGGAATTAAATAGATAGTGATCACTAATCAGTTTATGGCTTATCAACTAAATCATTACAAATGAAAGAGGGAAGGAAAATTAATAAAAGCATTGCTTAACACTACAAAATAAACTGTTTGGTGCCTCACTCCTTGGGGGTTATGCTATTTTTAATCTTCCTCCGAGCTACAGCAAATATAATGAGAGATGGGAATCCTTGGGTTCATGGTTCTATTCAGAATTCTTGCGGCTTTGACTTGTTAGCCACATCTTCTTTTGGAGATGTACCTTGATGGTTAGAATTTGAATATTTTAATTTTAATATGGAGGCATTGAATGTTATTAGATGTTTTGTGTTATTTTGGTAGTAGAGGGAAGTTTATATTTTAGGTGGAACTCTGTCTATTTTTTTTTATAAAATTAAATGTATTATCAATTAATTTAATTAATTTTTATCTTATAGAGGACATACTGTTAGGAGGAGGATGAGGCTCTCATGTACAAAATTTGGCGATTATATTACTGGAATTGTTTTCACGACAAGCTTCATCTAGTTTGAAAGAGATGATAGATGAGAAAAATTTGCTTGAGAGACCTTCAAGATTTTGCTTGCAAAGTGGATAAGCTCAAAATGGCTTGCCTTGCATTTGTTGGATGAATTGGGCAAGGGGTGCCTGCATGACCCATGCGATTGGATGCATTGCAGTTGGGATCTGTGAGGATTGATTGGATTGTAGAATATGCTTTTATATATAATTTTAATTATGTACAACGTTAAAAGTGATAAAGATTTAATTTTATTTTATGTTCCTAACAAGCAGCCAAGAGAAGGGGAGTTAGGCTTGCACTGCTAGAGTCGTACCTATTGACTCACAATCCATTGGTCAAATGCTTCAAAAGGTACCCCACCTGTTTGGGTCTATCTAGAGGAAAAGTAGATATATGTAAGTATCCAATTCCCCATACATTTGTTATAATTAATTTTAATAGAATTTTGATAATTCTAATTAATGAGAATTTATGTTTGAAACAAAATGATGTCCACTGAGTGTACATGGAGAAGCATAGGTGAAACAAGAATTTATGGCCACAATGGGATCCACTTCTCTGGAAAAAAGTGGTTGGACCTCCTAAAAAGAGTTAGATAAGAGGAATGTGTAGCCTACAGGACTCAGCAAAGCACAGCATGTCTTAGTGACAATATGAGATTAGCGAGATCTTGTTCTCTACCACCAAGATGCTTAGGTCATGAATCCAACAATTGTAGCATGAGCTTACGTAGGTTTGGCAAGAAGTGGCAAACCAAGTTTAGATGGAGGTGGCAAAGTCAATTTCATCAAAGGTATCACAGAGCATAAGAGATGAAGACAACTTTTGATAAGAGGTTGCAAGAGCATATATGCTTACTTAGCCAATAGCATTCATCTGTAGGCTTTGCCCTAAGCTAGACTGGTGGTCTTTCTATGGAGGGCTTGGATCTGACCCATCTAATCACATATTGATATTTGATGTTTTTGGTATCTATGTTCAACTAATTGTACATGAGTATATAAACACTGGTATATATTTTATGTATATATATGTCATAATTTAAATTTTTAATAGAATTTTATTTTAGTTTTATTTTTATGTTTAACTAATATGTTTGCCTTTCTTTTTCTTGTTAGGTTTGCAAACAAAAAAGGAAATTTTGTGAAGGGGATGTGCAAGGAAGATGATAGAAAGGACTCAGTTGAAGAAATCAAAAGTTGGAGGGAAGAAATTCATCAAGATTAATTTGCAGACCCAGCCCAAATCCCATTGTTGAGCCTATTAAAACCAAATCCAATCCAACACCAACCCATTTCAATTTTAAGCCTCAAACCCAAAAAACCCACGAAAACCCAAATTCAAACCCAAAGACAAAAACCCAAAAACCCACAAAAACCCAAAACCTAGAATCCAAAACTCACAATTACCCAAACCCAAAACTCAAAACCCAAAAATCCAAGCCTACCAACTACCCAAACCCCATTTAAACAAACAAACCAAAAAAATAAAAAAAAAATTAAAAAAAGAGAAAAGAAGGGGCAAAACCATAAGTTAAGCCCCTGAACCAACCCCAGAATCGCTATTAAGCCCCTAGACTGTAATTGATGCATATAAGCCCTTGAACTCGGGGATCAAAGCAATTAAGCCCTTC
>BPVZ01000087.1:844879-866912 GCA_020521535.1 Rubroshorea leprosula
AAAAAAAAAAAAAAAACACACATATACAAAATTCTCCAATTTCACGGACAATATGGAGGAACCGGCCTTGGCAAAACGATAGCTAATGTCACGGGATTTTTCTCTAGAACCTCACAGCAGCTAATTAATACCAAATCACATAAATTCTACATGAATTAAGCTTAATTTTGTCCTAATTGCTATCGAAATTTATCCCCTATTTTAGCAGAAATTCGGACAGCACAAGGGCAGCAATTAACTAGACTAAATTCAGCAACTAATGGGTAATTTGGGACTTAGATGAAGCTGTCACATACCAGAAAATTCAGCAAGCAAATCGGAGCTGGCGGGTTGGGGGAAACCGAGGGGAAGTGTATGAGAAATTTTGGGGATCTATTGAAAATTGGGAGAAACCAAAAGAAATTATAGTAAACCCAAGCCAAATCAAAGGAGAAAAGAGGAATTAGTGGCTGTTTCCCTTACCAGAAACCTGAAAAAATCACACCCACACAGCAAAGCAGCGGACGGAGGGGAAAGAACAAGGCAGATCTGAAATTTTTTACAGAGGGGAAGATTTCTAAGTTCTAAATCTTGTTCTTGAACAAGAAAAGAAGGGAAAGAAATCAAGCTTTTTACCGTTTCTCAAGAGGTGGGTGTTGTCTGGCTTGGCTTCTTGTTCGGTTGCAGAGGAGAAGAAGAAGAGCAGAAACACGCGGCTGAGGAAGAAAGAAAGAAGGAAAAAAAATCAGGTGATCCTTATCCTAATTCTTTTCTCTTTTAAGTCCCTCAAGTTTGAAAACTTTATGATTAAGGTTAGCAATATTATTTTCTCACAATTAAGTCCCTAGCTCATACTTAAATGTTTCTAGAAATTTTTGGGGTATTACATCCACCCCTCCTAAAAAGGAGTTTAGTTCCTTAAACTCATACATCAATCTTGGAAGAGGTGTGGATGTTCCTGCCTCATCTTGGATTCCAACTCCCAAGTAACTTCTTCAACCAAATGGTTATCTCAGAGGACCTTAACAAAACGAATAGTCCTTCTTCGCATTACCCTCTCCTTAAAATCTAAAATACGGATCGGGTGCTCATCATAAGTGAGACCTTCTCGAAGCTGAATGGGTTCGGGATCAATGATGTGGCTCAAGTCGGGAATATACTTCCGAAGTAAAGACACATGGAACACATCATGAACACTCGCTAAATTTCCAAGCAACTTCAATTGGTAAGCTACCTCGCCAACCCTTTGCAGGATAAGATATGATCCAATATACCTCAGACTCAATTTTCCCTGGATGCTAAACCTGAGGACATCTCGAGTGGGTGACACATTCAAAAATACATGGTCACCGACTTCAAACTCAAGGTCTTGTCTCCTTCTATCTGCATAGCTTTTCTGCCTGCTTTATGTAGCACGAAGGCATTCCTTGATCAATTGCACAATCTTAGAAGACTGTTGCACCAATTCTGGGCCCAGAATGCTTCTCTCGCCTACCTCTGCCCAGCAAATAGGTGATCTACACCTTTGACCATACAAAGCCTCAAACGGTGCCATGCGGATGTTGGATTGGTAACTATTATTATAGGCAAATTCAGCCATGGATAAATGCTGATCCCATGAACCTTTCCAATCTAAAACGCAAGCCCTCAACATGTCCTCAAGTATCTAAATAGTTCTTTTAGATTGCCCATCAATTTGAGGATGGAAGGCCATGCTGAAATGTAATTGAGTACCAAGTGCCTACTGCAAACTTGTTCAGAAATGAGATAAGAATCTTGTATCTCTATCTGACACAATAGACATAGGGACTCCATGCAGCTTGACTATCTCATTCATGTACATATTGGCAAGCTTCTCAATGGATGCGCCAGTCCGGTAAGGTAAGAAATGTGCCGACTTGGTCAATCGATCAACGATGACCTAGATGGAATCATTTCCTTTTAAGGTTCACGGCAAACTCGTCACAAAGTCCATGGTGATATTCTCCCACTTCCATTGGGGAATAGGTAATAGCTGCAACTTCCCAAGAAGTCGTTGGTGTTCAACCTTGACTTTCTGGCAAGTCAGGCATTATGAGACAAATCTAACTATCTCCCTCTTCATATTCCACCACCCAAATGTACTATGCAAGTCACGATACATCTTGGTGCTACCTGGGTGAACTGTGTAACTAATATTATGGGCATCTCCCATGATCTCATGCCTTAAAGCATGATCTCTTGGCACACACAGCCTGTCACCACCAACAGAATCTCATCGTCAGAAACTCTGAATGCTTGCATGTGGGGTTCCCTCGTCTTTACTTTTTCCTTCAACCTTTGCAATAAGGGATATTTTTGTTGGGCAACTTTAATTCTATCAATTAATGTCGGTTGTGCACTGAGAGCAGCTAGATAAGCTGTAGTACTGTCCACTCTCGACTCCACATCCAGTTTCACAAGGTCTTTAAGACTCTTTCTGGGTGGCAAGGATGCTAAAGGTAGTGCTAGAGGACTTTTTACTCAACACATCTGCTACTTTATTGGCTTTGCTTGGATGGTAGCTAATGGTCAAGTCATAATCTTTTAAAAGTTCAAGCCATTGCCTCTGCCTCATGTTAAGCTCATTTTGAGTGAAAATATACTTGAGACTCTTGTGATCGGTGAAAATTTCACAAGTCTCACCATATAGATAATGCCTCCAGATCTTGAGTGCAAATATCGCAGCTGCCAACTCCAGATCATGGGTAGGGTAATTTTCTTCATAAGGCATTAACTACTGTGAAGCATATGTAATAACCTTATCTTTTTGCATCAAGACACATCCTAAACCCTTTTTAGAAGCATCACTATATATAGTGAATCCTTCCCCATTGATGGGAAGTGCGAGTCCAGGAGCAGTGACCAGTTTCTCTTTAAGGGTCAAAAAGCTTTTCTCACACTCTGGAATCCACTCAAATTTGGTGTCCTTCCTGATCAGACGGGTCATTGGCAGAGCAATTCTAGAGAAATCCCCCACAAATCGGTGGTAATAACCAACCAATCCAAGAAAGCTACGGACTTCTGCAACACTATTCGGCCTTTTGCAATCCACCACGGCCTCAATCTTTTGGGGGTCAATGGAGATTCCATCCTTAGTCACAACGTGACCTAGGAATGCAACATTATCTAGCCAAACTTCACACTTCTTAAATTTAGTAAACAGCCTCTCACTTCTCAATGTCTCGAGAACTGTCCTTAATTGCTTTTCATGAAGAGCATGGCTAGAAGAGTAAATCAAAATGTCATCAATAAAGACAACCACAAACTTATCTAGGTACTTGCTAAATACCCGATTCATCAAATCCATAAATCTTGTAGGGGCATTTGTTAAGCCAAAAGGCATAACCAAGAATTCATAGTGACCACAGCGGGTACGGAAAGCAGTCTTTGGCACATCATCAGGTTTAATCTTCAGCTGATGGTAGCCAGATCGGAGATCAATCTTAGAAAACACTTGGGCACCCTTAAGCTAATCAAACAAGTCATCAATTCTAGGAAGTGGATATCAGTTCTTCACAGTCACCTTATTCAGTTCTCGGTAATCTATGCATAGTCTCATGCTCCCATCCTTCTTTTTAACAAACAATACTGGAGCTCCCTAAGGTGACACACTAGGTCGTATAAACCCTTTCTCAAGGAGTTCCTCCAACTGGACCTTTAATTCCTTCAACTCCACAGGGGCCATACGGTACGAGGCTTTGGAAATAGATCCGGTGCCAGGAACAAGATCAATAGCAAATTCAATCTTCCTATCTGGAGGTAAACCTTAGAGATCCTTCGGAAATACATCTAGAAACTCACACACCATAGAGATGTCTTCTAGTCTCAACGTCACACTACTAGCATCAGTGACATAAACTAAGAAACCCTGGCAACCATTTATAAGATATTTTTTAGTCTGCAAGGCCGATATCAGCATGGGTGGAGCAAAGGAATCACTGCCTTGGAAACTAAATTCTGGTTCCCTAAGAATATTAAAAATCTCCCATTTACGGTTGCAGTCTATAGAGGCAAAATATTTTGATAGCCAATTCATCCCCAAAATAATGTCAAAATCAGAGTTAAAACAAATAGGCTAGCACTCAATTGTCTACCATCAATATAAATATCTACAATCCTACACACATATCTAATAGTCATCACCCCTTTTAAAGAGGTGTTCACATGCAATTGAAAATTGGAGGTATCAATAGGTAAGGCTCGTTTCAAAGCATAAGATCAAGCTATAAAAGAGTGTGATGCACCTGAATCAAATAAAACATATGCATAATCAGAATTGATAGGTAAAGTACTCGTGATTACGTCGGTAGCCGCAACTTCCTTGTGAGTCATCACGTGCACTCTCGCCTGTTGGGCTCTTATCTTAACCCCGACATTCTGTTTCTGTGTCCCCTGATTAATAGAACCTTGCTGAGATGTAAATTGAGTACTCTAAGCTCTGGGGTCCGACTGCGGGCAATTAGCAACTCGATGTCCCTGCTTGCCACATCTGAAGCAAGCCCCAGTATTAATGTGACATTGGTTGCGAGTGTGCCCAACTCTTCCACAAGTGGGGCAAATAGGTGGAGCAGGATGAGTACGCTGGGCTGCTGATGCCTAACCCACAGTCTTGGCAACCCTTAGCTCTTTAAAACCCTTGCCAATATCAAACTTAGGCGGTGCAGGGATAAAGGATCTACGGCTTCCATCAAATTTTCTCTTGCCAAGGGACAACCCAACTTTTTACGGATCTGGTGTCTTGACTCTAGCCATAGCCTTCTCCTGATCTATGGCTCTATCCACCGCCTCTTTATAAGTGGCGGGTTTGAATTGATTCACCACGAGATAAATGTCAAGATTCAAGCCCCATAAAAATCTATCAGTTTTGGCTTGCTCATCCCCAACTTGACTACCCACAAAAGGCAGATAGCGGTCAAACTTCTTCTTGTACTGCTCTACAATATGTGACCTTCGTTTAAGATATGCAATTCCCTTTGTAGCTCACGCCTTTTGCTATTGGGTATGTACTCTCACATGAACACGTTTTTAAAACCATCCCAGGTGCTCAATTCAGGCTCTCCTTGGTGTAGCTTCAAGTAACTCTCCCACCAAGTCAATGCTTCACCTGTAAGCATATAACTGCCCACATCGACCTTAAGGTCATCAAAGATCTTCAGTAGGCGAAATCCCCTCTCCACCTCAGTAATCCATGACCCCACCTGCTCAAAACCCATGGTACCATCAAATTTCTTGGTCACCACCTTCTAGAATTTTGTATAGACCTTCCAGCTAGGCACAGCAGGAGCAGAAGATATAAGAGCAGGAAAAATAGGAGCAGGGGCCGTAGGAGTGGAAACCACTAGGGATTGAGGTGGCACACTCGCGGTAGAAGATACTTGGCATCTCATCTTTGCCATAAATGCCTGAACAAAAATGACCATTTGAGGGTTACTCATCCCTCCCTCTTGAGGAGCAGCTTGGGCAGAGGGGCTAGCAGTTGGTATTGGAGGAGTGCCTTGATCCTTATGGCCACCCCTCGAGCACCCATGCCATTTTGGAGCCATCTATAACCACATAGAAGGTTCATAGACTATTAATCAAGTGCCCCAAATTAGAATTTCCTGGCAAGTTTCCACTTCTGGGACCAAAAACCTAATAATTAAAATCCAACACACATTAAAGAAAGAATCAAACAAGTGCCCTTAATCAACCCCACTCTCATGCTTCACCACATTCCAATAATCCATTGGCTAGCCAAGTCCTAAACAAATCCTAGGTATTTAATTTAAACCTAAGCTCTGATACCACAAAACCTGTCACGCCCTAAAACCAGGAGCGAAACAGACGCCGTGCACTCGTGAACGAGTCCCACAAATACACAAGACTCAGAACTTACTATGTTCATAATTACCAATTACATAACTTAAATCTAAAAACTTGGTTAATATCAAGCTTTCAATTACCAAAACTTTACTAGTCCAGATGTACAAAAGTTTATAAGACAGTCATTGCTATAACCAAGGAAACTTAATATACAAAGAAAATGATTTATTATTTCACATCTATGACAAGCATGTGTGGCTAACGGCCTAAGCCCAAAAAGGATCTAAGTCCAAAATACTGACTAGCTTTCTAGCTCATCACTCCCCTTGGTTAATTGTGCTTTGGGTCTTACTCCCTAAAATGGTGGACAAGGGACACTATAAGATAAGATATGTTAGTAAGTAAAAATATGGATAGCCCATGAGTAAAATTTAAGCATGCCTGATAAACAATTTAACATAACTAAACATTCAGTGATAAACCGTTAATGCAGAATAAGATTCAGTAGTTGTCTCATCTGCAAGTCAATAACAAAGCGTTCAATGATAAACCGTTAATGCAAAAGAAGATTCAGTAGTAGTCTCATCTATAAGTTATGGCCAGTGTTTAACAACTCCCACTAGCAGGCGTCAGTTTCAATAATAACCAATGTATTATCCCATTGGCAAGATTACAGAATAAACTTGTCCTATCGGTATACATGTCGACATGTGCTAGCGTTTACAACTCCCATTAACGAGTGTCAATAATCAGTAATCATGACTATATTAGAGACAAAACCATGTAGGATTTACAGGAAAATCTGTAATTCACAATCAATCTCGAATTTCAAGAATAAACCAGAAAATTCCATCTGGGCATGTTCAACCGCAAAAATAATAAAAATTTTCATTTCCATTCTAATCATGCTCAAGTGTTAATAAAATCAATTTAAACCTTGCCACCATCTCAAAAACAATTTAAAATATGCTTTTACTTTGAAATCAAAGGGTGTTACCACAATTTACTTACCTCAATCGCATAACACAAAACATTCACTCCAAGTGCTAAGGGTGGCAGAATAATCAAGAACCTAACCAAAATATTCCAGAATTAATAACCATATGACCGGACATCTCAATTTTATTCTCAATATAACTAAACATTTAAACCTTTCTATTGTTGCCAGCCATAAATCCCATAAGAAATCTTATTTCTTTATTTATTTATCTTTATTTTTCTTCTATCCGAAATTTGAGCACAAAAACTAGATTGTGCATTTATATATATATACATAAACACACATACAAAGTTCTCCAATTTCATGGACAACATGGAGGAACCAGCCTTGGCAAAACAAAAGCTAATTTCACGGGATTTTTCTCTAGAACCTAACAGCAGCCAATTAATACCCAATCACATAAATTCTACATGAATTAAGCTTAATTTTATCCTAATTGCTACTGGAATTTATCCCCTATTTCGGCAGAAATTCAGACAGCATAGGGGCAGCAATTAACTGGACTAAATTCAGCAACTAATGGGTAATGTGGGACTTAGATGGAGCTGTCACATACCAGAAAATTCAGCAAGCAAACCAGAGCTGGCGGGTTGGGGGAAGCCGGGGGAAAGTGCAGGAGAAATTTTGGGGATCTACCGGAAATTGGGAGAAACCAAAAGAAATTAGAGTAAACCCAAGCCAAATCAAAGGAGAAAAGAGGAATTAGTGGTTGTTTCCCTTACCAGAAACTTGAAAAAATCACACTCACACAGCAGAGCAACAGACGGAGGGGACAGAACAAGGCAGATCTGGAAATTTGCTACAGAGGGGAAGATTTCTAAGTTCTAAATCTTGTTCTTGAACAAGAAAAGAAGGGAAAGAAATCAAGCTTTTTACCGTTTCTCAAGGGGTGGGTGTTGTCGGGCTTGGCTTCTTGTTCGGCTTTAGGGGAGAAGAAGAAGAGCAGAAACACGCGGCTGAGGAAGAAAGAAAGAAGGAAAAAAAATCAGGTGATCCTTATCCTAATTCTTTTCTCTTTTAAGTCCCTCAAGTTTGAAAACTTTATGATTAAGCTCAACAATATTATTTTCTCACAATTAGGTCCCTAGCTCATACTTAAATGTTTCTAGAAATTTTTGGGGTATTTCATTTATACTCAAATTATCTCATTATAGTTAAATTATTTGTCACCTTTTTTTTTTCATTATTCTAATAATACTTGTATAATATTTTAGTTTTCAATTAGTTTTTATAGATTTATCTATATATATACATATATATTATTGTGATACATGAGTGTTTAACATGTATTTTGGTTAATATTTTGTAATTTATTTAAATAACTATAGACAAAATTACATTTAATTTTTTTGTTTGAAAATAACATAATCATCAGTCATTTTTGTTGATTATACATATATAATTGAAAGAAATAATTGTCGATTATATTTTTATAAATTTTAAAATTATAATTGATAAATTATATGGTTGTTGATTATACATATAAAATTAACAGAAATGTTTTTCAATGATCAATACAATTGTTAACCAATTCTATTTATTATAAATAATATATAATTATTAAATATAATCAACAGGCCTTAGCTATCGATTAAATCCACTATAGTTGACATAAAATATTTCTATCAATTATATTTGTTTTTGATGCCCATATATTTGATAGTTTTGGCTGTTAATCATATCTATTAGTTATGTGTATAATTGATAAAATTTTCATTATAAATGAAAATTTTGTTTATCGATTGAATATTGTTTTTTAGTAGTGATTTTTTTTTTCTCAACCTTTTTTTACACTCTTTTTGTTCTTCAATCATGCAAAATGCATATTTTTTGTTCATTCGTTGGTTAGTTTGTTTTGTTTATCTAAATATACACATTTTTAGTTTTTAAATTTACAAATTCAAAGAATATAAATATGTATATATAAATAAATTTAATAAATTAATTGATAAAAAGATGAAAAAAAATACATTTTAGTAATTGATAGACAAAAAAAATATTATACAAAACTTTAAAGTCAATAAACTAAAATTAACATTTAAGCTAGTATAGTACTACATCTTACCTAGCGGGCAAAGATTTACCTTTTGTGAAAAAGATGATTCATTCGGCTCACCATGAATGCCCAACTACATTGCATTGCATGTATATAAATATTAAAATAACCACAAATACTTCCCAAGATAGGACTAACACAACCAAACGGCCATCTAACTCCCTATTTGGTGGGTGCCAGAGAATAGTTTCCTGAGGAATTCTTATTGTTTTGTAAACTTGCATAGCGAATACCCTATCTCTCGAATTATGATCAGGGTGTTTTTGGATTAGTTTGTGTATGTTTTAAAATTAACCTCTGTTTAATTTGGTTAAAAGTAGGCTATTCAAGTTAAAATTAAAGAATTTATGAAAAATTATTTTCTTGTTAGCCTTCCTAGATAATCGAATCTTACCTTTCAAAGTTGGAAACTAACCCCATTACTAACTAAAGTCTTCATTGGTATAGGGGTTTGAGGGTAACAATTAGTTAGTTTTATCTAAATTATTAAAAATAGATGTTTAGTAAATTTATTTATTTTGAAACTACAAAGTAAGTGTTTAGTAAAATTGTTTATTTAACAGTTGAGGACTAATAGATAGTAGTTAAAGTCCAAACTTATAGTAGATTGAAAAAGATATCTAAAGTAGCTTTTTGCATTAAATCACTAGTAAATTAGAATTTTTTTAATTTTAATAACGAATTCATCCATTTTAATTTTTAATTTTTGGTCATGATTTTTAATTATTACTTATTTAATTAGTTTCAACTCTGTTTTTTTAATAATATTAAATGATTATTATATTTTTATTTTTGTATTAATTTATCATAAAAAATGTATTAACTTAATAAACAAAATTCACTAATTAGACAAAAAAATTATACTTTATTTAAAATTAATATAATTTTTTCTTTATTAAAAATATATATTAGTGTGTAATTATATTATTATAATTTATTTTATTATTATTTTTATAAAATTAATATTTTTAGTAATAAAAATATAAAAAGAAAAAAATGCATTTAATTGCTTTTAAATATATCTTTATTAGTCAATTAACGTTGAACAACAATCACTAACTATTGTATAATCAAACATTTATATTGATCGAATTTGTTATCTACTATCTACTATCTATTTTTCACTATCTATCACCCACTATCTCCTAACCGTTATTTGCTATCTATTACCACTATTTGCTATTCGTTATTTGTTACTTACTACCCGTTAGTTGCTATCCATTACCTACTATCACTATTTACTACCTATTATCCGTTATCTGTTACCTGCTATTCAAAACTCACTATCCGTTACCTACTATTCACTACCTGCAATCTGCTACTCACTACCCTCTACTCGTTATTTGTTAAATTTTAATCATTATATCAAACAAGTTTTAAACCACATATAGCTTCATTCTTTGTATATTAAATTTTGTTAGGACAATATCGAGTATTTATGGTAAATATTATGGACTAAATCTTGCATTTACTCAAATTAGAAAATATCTTAGTAAATAAGGAAGGTAATTTAAATAGTTAACATAAATATACAATATGAGATATGCTCTATTATATAATAATGAAGGTCATCTACCAACAAATACTTATTGATCTGAGTAAAAGGAGCTCGATTCCTTTTAAATAAAGTCTTGAATTTGAGTTTTGTGAATGCACAAACAAGTGTTAAGAGAGTTTGTCCTCTTACATGATTTGATGCGACTCGACTCTAAATTAGTTTGTCTAACGTGGCTTCCATTGTAAAAAAAAAAAAAAAAAAATTGAAGGTAAGCGAGAGGAGAATATTCTCCCCTTAACAAATTCAACAATTGATGGAAAAGGTTAAAATTGTGTACATGAAATTGGTCCTACATTCTAATAAAAGGGGTTTATTGCAGAGACAAAATTGTTCTCTGTCATTAAGGCTCAATATATCTCGTATTTTCCAGTTTCCCTCTCATCAAAGTCATGTGCACTTCTGTGACAGTTACTAGAAGAGATTGATACAGCTCATGAAAATGAAGGGAGATATGAAGGAGAAGCTTTTATCATCAGAGAATACTGACGCTGAGGAAGAGGAATTCAAAGACAAGTTATGGAACGAGATCAAGAAGATGTGGATAGTTGCTGGTCCCGCTATTTTCACCAGATTTTCCACATTTGGGGTTACTATCATCAGTCAGGCCTTTATCGGTCACATTGGCCCTGCAGAGCTAGCTGCCTATTCAGTTGTGTTAACAGTGTTCGTGAGATTTGGGAATGGAGTGTTGGTAAGTACTTGGCTTTTGTTTTCTTCTTGAGTTAGTAATTCTCTTTAGGTTGGGTAGTGGCATGCCTTTGTCTATTTCTATGGTCCTTCAGGGTACTAGCTATAGGATGAAGATTGGAGGCTGCAGATCAGCTTTCATCAGGAGTTTTGTGCTTGTATTATGACAACCTTAATTATGCTTTGAAACTTGCACAAATTGGTTAAGTTTTTATAAACCATCAGGAGAAAACCAAGTTATAAGCTCTTTAATATTGCAAACAAAGATGCCTTTTTTCAATAGAGTTGGCTTGGTTGGCAAGGGGGTTTGCTTCCCACCTTGTTGACGGAGGTTCGATTCATGTATGCGGCTCCTAGGTGGTAATTTTTTACAAATCCCTTAGTTCTAACATGCCTTTTACCAGATTGGTGCTATATATGTTTTTGAATTTTAATTTACAGTTAGGTATGGCTACTGCATTGGAAACACTTTGTGGTCAAGCATATGGAGCCAAACAATATCACATGCTCGGAATTTATCTTCAACGATCATGGATAGTTTTGTTTGCTACTGCAATCTTACTTCTTCCTCTATTCATCTTCACTGCCCCAATTATGAGAGCTCTTGGCCAGCATCCAAACATTGTGGCTGTGGCAGGGGATATTTCTTACTGGTTTATTGCAGTGTTGTTTGCCTTCCTTGTATCCTTCACCTGCCAAATATTCCTACAATCACAGAGCAAGAACATGATTATTTCATACTTGGCAGCTCTAACTCTTGCTATTCATCTCTTTCTTTCATGGCTTCTGACTGTGAAATTCAAGTTGGGACTCACAGGAGCAATGACTTCGACAATTTTAGCATATTGGATACCGAATGTGGGTCAGCTAATGTTTGTTATGTGTGGCGGGTGTAAGGAAACATGGAAAGGTTTCTCAATTTTAGCTTTCAAGGATCTCTGGCCAGTGATAAAGCTTTCTTTGTCATCTGGCACCATGCTTTGGTAAGGTTTCTAGCCGTGAAAATTGGGTTCCTAGCTAATAAAGAGACAGCCAAGAATAGTCCTCAAATAAAGGCTAAAATATATAATGGAGATTGTTAAAATGGTTTTTGAATTACATCCATTTTACGGGATTCTGTTTGATTTTTGAACAGGCTTAGTTATGGATATTTCTACACTAAATCAAGTACAGAGCAAGGAATTTTACTTGACCTGAAGCTAAACAATACTTTACAGTCTTAGAAGTCTTTTTGAGTGTGACCTATTCTGATTCTGTCCATTCAAATCATCATGTTGTAGTCATAACTAGTATTATTATGATTGACCCTCAGGGTTATTGAGTTGAGAATTTTCGCCGAACTATTATGTTATTTTTGAAGTGTTCAAGTTAAAACTTTTGTTGTTGTTTGCAGTCTTGAGATCTGGTACAACACAATCCTGGTTCTTCTGACAGGAAACCTGAAAAATGCTGAGGTTTCCATTGATGCTCTTGCTATCTGGTAATTTCTATTTTACAAGCTGTTTTAACAGCTTCCATTTTTCTTCAGCTTTTATTCCCATTACATGGTATCAAACTAATATGAGTTTCTCTTTGTTGACAGCCTGAATATTAATGGCTGGGAAATGATGTTATCTCTTGGTTTCTTAGCTGCAGCAAGGTATATTTACTGTTTGTGAAATAATTATACCAAAGATGATTTATATGAACAAAACGAACTTCCCCTTGATGATGAAATCAATATCTGTTGTACTTGCAAATGCTCTGTACCTTTTGTTGACAATTCTTCCCTCCGATTCCACGTCCTTAATTTTCATCCCTGAAGTTTCAATATATGTCTTAAGGTAAATGCTTAAATGCACCCGCCAGTTCAATACCTAGCTTGTGCACATTTTACAAAACCAAATAATTATAAAGGTAAAATTATAAATTTATACTTAAAAGTCATCTTCCTCACAATACCTTTTTTCTTCTTGTCTCTCCATCTCCTTCTTCTAACAAATTCATTATCTTCTTCCTCTTTTTTTTTTTTTTTTTTCTCTCTCCATCTAGAGAACCCACATCGAGAACCTGGTCTGGGTTCTGCTGTAACCCAGATGTGGGTTTCTCCAGGAGAACCCGGGGGAAAAAATGAAAAAAAAAAAAGAGGACAAAGGTGGAAACCTAGTACGGTTGCCAATTGTCTTGTAGATGTTTAGGATAAGGATGGATTTGGTGCTTGAATGCTTGATTGAGTTTTGTTGGGATTCAAATGATTTGTTTTTGCTGTTATTTGGGAAATGGGTTTAGTGGGGAAGAAGATGGCTTTAGAGTAAATTTGTAATTTTCCTCTTAAAATTATTTGGTTTGTGTAGTGTGCAGCCACCAGGTGTCGAACCGGTGGGTGCATGAATCATTGTCCCTGTCTTAAATACATTGTTCACTCAAAATGCATAATGACGCGTACCCTAGAGAAAATTATTACTAGAAGATGGAAATTTACAATTTCTCTCCTGATTTTGCATTTTTTTTGTTTTGAAAAACCTTCAGTGTTAGGGTGTCAAATGAGCTTGGAAGAGGAAGCTCAAATGCTGCAAAGTTTTCAGTTGTGATAACAGTTCTTACATCATTTTGCATCGGACTTGTGCTATTCATTGTGTTCTTATGCCTTAGAGGACATCTAGCTTATATATTCACCACAAGCCATGAAGTGGCTATGGCAGTTGCTGATTTATCTCCTTTGTTGGCATTCTCCATACTTCTAAACAGTGTTCAGCCAGTACTATCCGGTAAATTTCCATTCATTGGTTACCCCTTTAGATCAGCAATGCCATAGGTTGCACCCTTCTGATGAATCATGGGATCTCTACAGGAGTTGCTGTTGGGGCTGGCTGGCAGAGCATTGTAGCTTATGTTAACATAGCCTGCTACTACCTAATTGGGATTCCTGTTGGTGTCGTGCTTGGTTATGTATTCAGTATGCAAGTTAAAGTGAGTTCCTTTCATTTCTTTGTTTAGTTTTTTGTTTCCGCACATAACATTGCACTACATAAGTGCAACAATAGATAGTCTTCCTCTAATTTATTGTTAATATTTGAACTTGAAATCTCCATGTTAGAAGTCTTGCATTCAAAGTAACTATAAAGTTTGTTGTCAGTTACTAGTTTTGTGCATGTACGCCAGGAAAATCAATCTAAAATTATATTTGTCTTGAATTTTGCAGGGTATTTGGGTAGGAATGTTGTTTGGAACATTTGTTCAGACTGTTATTCTTCTCATTATCACCTATAAAACTGACTGGGATAAACAGGTATACTCAGCTTTATTCCAAAACCAACATCCAAAGCAGCATTTTGTCTTTCATTTCTTGTGTTCTTGCTGTTTATTTATTTGCAAAATCTTATCTTTTCAGGTCGAGATAGCTCGCGGACGTGTTAACAAGTGGTTCATAGCAGAAACAAGAGAAGGAAATGGCAATGCACAAGATGCATGATGCCAATTCCCAAAGCATGTCTTCTTTTTTTTCTTTATTTCTTTTTTTTTGCCTTTTATTGTTACTATTGATAGTTTGATAGCAATTCATGGTTCCGTATGTTAAAAGGGGTAGAATGAGAGAGAACTTGCTGAAATAAAAAGATCGAGCTGCTTAGTGATGGTTATGGAAAACCTCAATATTTCGAAAGAAATTTTTTACGGGTGGTTTTACTAGGGTTATATTCGGTTAGTATGGTAACTGTCATTTACTAGTAACTATAAAAATATCATAAAAATGAGAAATCTATTTAACAATTTAATAACTAGAATAATAAGTTTATCAATTTTGCATTATTTTTATACTTTGATTGTTGACCATAGTCATCATTCTCAACCCAACAAACTTGGAGAAAGTAATTTTTTTTTTAATTTTAATTATATATAAGACTATTATAACAATAAAATTATTTTTAAAATTTATAAATAAATACTTATTGAATTTTAAAAAATTTTTAATAAATACCCGATGAGTTTCAACAGTTATTGATAAATGCTCAATGGGTTTTAAAAAATCATCAATAAATATTTAATATACTTTTTTTTAAAATATCATATTTTTGTAATTGTATAACATTAAATATCATTTATATCTTTTTAATTGTATAACATTAAGGGCTTTTCAATTATATAACATTAGGACTATGATTATTCCTTTTATATATATATATATATATATATATGGACGAAAAAAATGAAAAAAAGATAGAGATAGAAATGCAGCCACCGGAGAAAGAAAAAGAAGACAAAAAATAGAAAAAGAGAACCAAAAGGAAGAATATAATGGCAATAGCTAAAGAAAATTTCATTCATCAAGTTTGTTTTCACCTTAAGGTATTTTTTTTTTTAGAGATTTTGTATTTAAATTTGACTAGATTTTGTCTTTGAATTAAAGTCTAACTTTTAGTGCCTTATTTTATTTTATTTTATTTTACCCAATATTATTTGTTTCTACCTTCACATGCATTTTGACAAAGATTTGTACATTTGATCCACGGGAGTTGTATACTACTAGTTGGACTCTCACGTGTATTTTGCTACAATCAAGCTTGGTTCTTTTATGGTAAATTAATTAGCGTTACTGTTTTGTATAATCTATATCATGTTAGATATTTCTTTTTACTATTTTCTTGGTCCCTTCCCTTGGCCAAGAATTAGCCTCCATGGCAAACTAATTCAAAACTTTGACAAAAGGAAAAAATGTCAGATTAGATACAAAGGCACAGTTGAATGGGTTCATATAGCTAGGTGCTAGGATTTAAAGAGTATTCAAATCTAATATATTAAATACTACAATTCAACTTTAATAGAATTGATTTCTTATTAATTTTATTCGCATTTTTTTATTATAAGATTTCACTTGAATTTTTTCAATCGTATAGCATTAGAACTGCAATTTATTTATTATTTAGAAAAATGAACAAACAAAAGAAAATAAAAAAAAGAGGTGCAGTGGAATTTGTAGAATAATTTGAAATACTTACAACTTTTAATAATTTTTTCACTTTGAAAGGGAAAAGATACATGCATTAAGTTAAGTTTTAATTAAAATGCAGAACAATAATATAAGTGTATAATATAAAACAAACTAAAAAATTGAAAGTGATTTATAGAAAAATATAGAAAGAGATACGATCTTAATGTAAAAACTTGAGAAAAATATATGCATATGAATAGATAGAGATACGAAGTAATTAAGGAATAGAAGATAAGGGAGAGAATAAATAATATTAAACAATATATTAATATAGAAAGAAAGAATAGATAGAGATAATTGAAATATTTTTATAATTTATTAATATGGTCACAAATTATGAATATTTGTCTTTATTTTTTAAAATCAAATTGATTAAATTTGTATGTTTAAATCCTTTTTCATATTTACGAGCCATTTTTTTTGAATTAATACATTTAAAATGATTAATATCAAAAAAAAAAAAATTACTATAAGATACATACACATATAGTTAATTATTATTATAAAAATTTATAATTAATAAAATTTTAAAAAAAATACAAATGAACTGTGCGAAGCATGGATAAAAGTTTAGTAATAAATAATATGCCAAAACGTCTTTTAAGGGTGAAAATGCACTAAAAAAGAAGAAGCTAATTTAACCTTGGGTTTTTTAAGTACCGTTTTATCATGAAATGTAAAAGTTAACATTAAGGAAAATGCTACTAACACACTCTTTTACACCCTCATTCACTATTCGTTACTGCCGTTAAACTCCATAGGTACCCAACCCAGCCTTTCTTTCTCTCTTCTTTCCTTTCTCCTTACTGCTGTTCACCGTCCTCAGCAAATCCAACTTCCTCCTCACCTCCATCCTCATCCTAATCATCTGCAGCCTCATCTTCCTCTTATTCATCATCATCAGTTTCACCGACACATAGCATGAAGCTGAGCAAGTGGGAACTTGCAAAGGAACCCAGATCTGGTGTTGGCGGAGGGGAGAGAAAATGAAAGGATTTAGAGGTTGAAGATAAGGATTTAGGAACCCAGTAGCTTGGGGGCATTTTCAGAGCTTGGAGAACCCATGTTTCTCCAAACTCTACCAAAGTGAGGTTCTAGGTGATTAACCCAATCAACCCATTCTGTTTTTCTCCAAGTCGGCCATGAACCAAGTTTGTTCGCCTATTTACTCCAGTCAAGTTTCACTTGAAAGGAGAGGGGAGGATCTTTTGGTTGTGGGTAAAGAGGATTTATGGCTACCGGTGGGGGGATGATGAAATTTAGGCCTAAAATCAAAGATTTCTTGTGAGGAATAAATGTTTGATCGGCATGGCAGGTCTGATTATGCTTCAAAATCTGTTTAATTTCTTTTTGAAGGTTCTTGTTTACGAAGATGGAAAGCAGATCTGTGGGTGCCGGCTTTGTGGTTGCGGATCTATCTTGAGCCATTGGCAACGTGGATCTCAAGCAAACTGGTTGCTTCTTGCCGTTGGTTATGGTCGCTGGATGTTTCTCACTACCGCTCATAGTTGCTGGTTGGATATTGTTGCCGTTGGCTTGATCTCGTTGCGATGCCGAAGTTGATCTTGTTGTAACAAGTAAAAGAAGATATAATAAAAAAGGGAAGTTGGAGGTGTGGGTTTGCAGACTTGAAAAAGGGCTATCACTCCAAACAAGAAACAAAATTTCAAGTTGTTCAATTTCTCGAAATTCCTAGGCAATGAAAATTCCAACATTTCAAGTTCTATTTGTTTTCTCTCTCCCTAAAAACTCCTAAAAATTCCAATATTTCAAACCCAACTCCATGTCTAAGAGGGAGAAAACGTCAATTGGAACAGCAAGAAGCAGAAAGGAAAGGAGAAAGAGAAAGAGAAAGTTGCGCTGGTGGCTTTCAGAGTTAACGGATTAAGTAACAAAATTAATGAAATAAGTAACAGAATTAATAGAATAAGTAATGGAGTGAGCATGTGTAAGAGAGGGTGTGTAATGGGAGGGTAAATGTATCATCATCCTTAAGAATAAGTTACAATATTAGAAGCCTAATTTCAATTTCTTCTAGGAATTCTTAATCTCTTTCAAGAACTCCCCCTCAATCACTCACAAAGAATTTTTCTCTAACATGCCTAGAAGCTCTTAATAGCCTCTAAGAAACTCTCATTGGACACTCATGGTTAAAAAAAGCCTTTCTCAACACTATAATTATATAGAGGATTCTTACCATCTCGATACTCAAAAAGAGTGAAGGCAACCCTCTCATCACCCTATAGGGGTTGTGTTGTAACTACGCCACACTCTAGTTTTTTCACTCTCTCACCCCATGCTCTAGGGTTGCTAATAATACATATATATTAGGTTACAAGTATTGGAGTTTGGGTTGGAGTAGAAATCCTAGTTATATTCTAAGGTTTAGTTTGATGGTACTAACCTTTGGCTGCAATGGTAGGTTATTTGATCTTTTAACATCCCAAAAATATATAAAGAGTATTTAATATATTTAATATTATTTTAATTAACATTTTATATATTTTTAAAATAGTAAAAAGGCATAAAAACTAAAAGTTAAAGTATTGTGAAGCATTTTTAAACGAAGTCTAAATTGAAGTACACTAAAAAAGGAAATAACTCTCCACATAAAAACATATTTGAAAAAATATAATGTAGTTTCGATTATATTGGATTACATTACACGAAACAATGAATAAGGGTGGGTCTCTTGTGTAAAGTGAGGCGGAAGTGGAGGGTGCAAAACAACTTACCGAGCTGCTCACCCTTAGCAGCATATAAATATTAGGTTATATAAAATGTAAAGTTATATAAAATGTAAAGTTACATAAAAGCCCTTAATATAAAACAAAATTACAAAATATGCCTATTTCCTACACTCCCCCTTAAACTGAGGCTGGGAAACCAGTGTCAGTTTGCTCACTAAAAACTTGTGTCGTGTAGTTGTCATTGCCTTTGTAAAAATATCTGCAATTTGATGCTCAGAAGCAATATAAGGAAGAGTAATGGCACCTGCAAGATACATATTTCGTATAAAGTGGCAATCCACTTCAATGTGCTTGGTACGCTCGTGAAAGACAGGATTGGATGCAATACGAATAGCACTCATATTATCAGCATAAAGGGGTGAAGGAGGAGTAGGAAAAGTAAGTGTATATAAAAATCCTTGAAGCCAAGTCAATTCACTACATGCTGAAGACATTGCTCGGTATTTAGCTTCAGCAGTGGATTTGGACACTGTTTTCTGTTTCTTACATTTCCAAGAAATAAGGGAATCACCAAGAAACACACACCAACCTGTGGTTGAGCGACGTGTATCAAGACAACCTGCCCAATCAGCATCTGCATAAGCTTGCAATTGCATACAAGGATGAGAGGAGAAGAAAAGTCCCCTTGAAATAGTGCCACGAAGATATCGAATTATGCAAAGAACAGCCATTAGATGTAACCGCCGAGGATCTGCAACAAATTGACTAACCACTTGCACAACATAAGCAATATCAGGTCTAGTCATAGTAAGATAAAGGAGGCGACCCACAAGTTGACGATAAAAGCTAGGATTAGAGAGTTTTTCACCATCCTCCTACCTAAGCTTGACATTTACTTCCATTGGAGTGTCAACACACTTATCATCAGATAAATTTGCAAATTGGATCAAATCCAGAACATACTTACGTTGATTCACCGCATAACCTCGAGAAGATGAGTGAACTTCTAAACCAAGAAAATAAGTCAGTGGCCCCAAATCTTTCATTTGAAAAGAACGACAAAGTAACTCTTTCAACTTAGCAATACCTTCCTTATTACTACCGGTAATAAGCATATCGTCGACATAAATCAAAAGTAGAGTAACACCTTGTGGAGAGTTATGCATGAACAATGAATAATCATGAGAACTCTGAACATACCCAGCATCCACAATAACTTGACGAAAGCGTTCAAACCAAGCTCGAGGAGCTTGCTTAAGACCATATAATGATCTCTTTAATTTGCAAACCATGGATTTAGAATGTGAATAACCTAGAGGAGGCTTCATATAAACAGTTTCTTTCAAATTCCCATGCAAAAAAGCATTCTTCACATCCATTTGAGAAATAGGCCACTGATGCATTGCCGAAAGAGTAATAAGTAATCTCACTGTAGTCATTTTAGCCACTGGTGCAAATGTTTCTATATAATCAATTCCATACTCTTGCTTATAACCTTGGGCAACAAGTCTTGCTTTATATCGCTCAATACTACCATCCGCTTTGAGCTTAACAGAAAAGACCCACCTGCTACCAATAATAGACACATTAGAAGGACAAGGTACCATATCACAAGTGTCATTCTCCAATAAGGCACTTAATTCAGAATCCATAGCTTCCTTCCAGCAAGGAATGCTAATAGCCTCCTGGTAAGAATGAGGTATATCAACAAAATCTAATGTTGTCAACAAAGAGACAGAGGTAAAAAGGTTAAGACGATCAGGTGGATGAATAGTACGGGCATAACGACGTAAAGAAACAATGGAATTAGTAGAGGCATTAGAAGCAGGATTAGAATCACTTACTGATTGAGCATCCACAGGTGTACCATCTTCTGGTTGGTGAAAGGAACAAGTTTGAGGTTGTTCATTTGCTGCATGGAATTGATCAATGGAAACTTGTTCTGCTGGAGCATTATGATCAAGTGAAAAGTCATGCAACACAGAAGGTGAGGAATTATTGGGTTTTGCAATTGCATCAAAATAAAATAAATTTTCCAAGAAAACCACATGTCTAGAAATGCGAATTCTACCAATTTTTGGATCATAACACAAGAAACCCTTTTGATCAATGCCATATCCAACAAAAACACACATGGCAGCTTGATTTGATAATTTTGTCCTTTCATGAGGTGGTAAATGAACAAAGCACACACAACCAAAAACATGTAAACGAGAATAATCAGGATGGCATTTATGCAAGGAGTAATATGGAGAGATGTTATACAATACTTCAGAAGGAATACGGTTAATGAGATAAACTGCCGTAGAAGCAGCCTCAACCCAAAAATTAGGAGGAGCATGAGAATTAGATAACAAAGTTCTAACTATCCCTAAAATATGACGATTTTTCCTTTCAACAATACCATTTTGCTGTGGGGTAGCAGGACATGACCTCTGAGACTGAATACCCTCAACCTTCAAAAATTCTTGAAATTCTTTTAGTAAATATTCACCCCCAGAATTAGAACGAATAATTTTTATATTAGTATCAAATTGTGTTCTAATCATGGACAAAAAGGTCTTAAAATGAGAGAACACTTCAGATTTGTGTCACATAAAATATATCCATGTGAATCTTGTGCAATCATCGATAAATAAAACAAAATACTTATATCCCAATCTAGATGAAACAGGAGAAGGACCCCAAACATCACTATGTATCAAATCAAAAGGTTTAGTTGAAGTTGAAGAATGAGTTGGAAAAGGTAAGTTTGCACTTTTACTCAAAGAACAACTAATACAAGATTTATCAATGGAATCCAATGGCAAAGTTTTATTATTCAAAAGACTAGAAGTAAATAATGTATCTAATCTCTTAACATTGAGATGACCAAGTCTACGATGCCATAAGTGCCAAAGATTATGAGAACTAGAGACATCTTTATTAGAAGAAACAAATAAACCAGCATCACTATGTCCTTTGTCAAATTCCAAGGCAAATAAGCAACCAATCCTACGCCCCTTCCCTTTCACTATCCCAGTGCGATGGTCCTGTATAACACAACCAGAACAAGAAAAAGAAACAACATGATCAAAATCATCAACAAGTTGTCCAACAGAAATTAAGTTGGTAGTTAATTTGGGTACTAGAAAGATATTTGGCAAATGAAAGGAGGATTGAGATGCTACAGATAATGTAAGATTATCTGTACCAACTATATCAAGTTTTTCACCATTTGCGGTTTCAATTTTATTATTCCCTTGGAAAGGTTTGGCTAAACTAGAGGTAGCAT
>BPVZ01000087.1:895369-908238 GCA_020521535.1 Rubroshorea leprosula
GCACTTGTTACGGCATGACTGCTACACCTAGCACCAAAAATGGTTGCTGTGTGCATAAGAAATGGGAGACCAAAAAAGCATGGCAGCTACTGGATTATCCGCTTTAGTAATTAGATTCTCTAAGGTATTGCTTGGATTGGAGGTGTCGGACGGAGAGGGAGGGGAAGGGATGGGGACGGATGGCAAGGGAGGGGGAGTGAGGGGGGCTGTCTCCTTCCTCCTGTTTGGGTTTCCAAAGAGGCAGAGGGGGAGGGAGATGGACTGATTCGGACTCCCTTCTACCACCCTCAAATCTGCAGATTTGCAATCCGCCCGATTTGAGGAGTTTGGGAGGGATTTGCGTGACTGTTTAGATTAAATTAAATGTAATTACAAAATTAACCTTAATTTTTTTATTATATCCTTCTCCTTCTTGTGGCAACAGCACCAAAACTCTCCTTCTCCTTCTTGCCGGCAACAGCACCAAAACCAGAGGATTCAACAGAGGCCATAAACCAGTAAGAATACATGTCAATACCAGTTTTCTCCACTTATTATTTTTATTTTCTGTCATGACCCTGCTGCCATGTCTTTTTTTGTTTCATAATGGCCTTCGGTTGCTTCACTGGCCGGAGCAAAATTTAAGGTTCTGCTCTTGCCAGTGAAGCAACTTACCAAAGCAGAAATTTAATTTTTGAAACAATTGTTAAGTAATTTTTATATTACGTGTTCACTGTCCGTGAAAGCAGAATTTTTGCAAAATCATCTTTCAATGCTCTTGCAAGTGCCACTTTAACACATAATATCTAAATATTATATTCAGGTATCTTCCTTCAAAGCAATGATCCACCAAACTACTTATTAGTGGTAGATGACAATTGATGGGATTTAAAACCTTAATCAATAATTTTCTTCCTTTAATTTGCATTTATCAGTTTTTTAATCCAAACTCATATTATGACCCAAAAAAAGATATGGTAAAGTACTGCGCTTCTTTTGTGGTTGGTTTCGGTGGATAATGGAGTGATTTATTGAATTGAACAAATCACAGCAAGTAAAAATGAATAGGCAACTCCATTACAAGCTTAAAGAGTAAATTTGTAAATTTAAAATTAATTTAAATCCTTCCCTTCTTTTCCTTCCTTTTATCTTAATTATCCAAACATAAAATAATACAATCATTCCCTTTCCTCCCCCCTCCTCATTTTTATTTATCCAAACAAAATTAACACAAATCATTTCTTTTTATTTTCTGCCCTTCCCTTTCTTTTCCTTCCCCTTCATTTCCTTTTATTTTCCTCCATTCCCCTCCCTTCCCCTACCTTTTCTATTTTCTATCCAAACAGGGCCTAAAGATTAAAGGAACAAGCAAATAATTCATTATTATTTTCTAATTACGCAATTCACTTGAAGTGATTTGCTTGCATTGTTGTTTCCATTGAAATATTAAACTGGAAATAAATAAGAGCAGCACATACCCACTACTCAGACATAACAAGAGCTTACCTTTGATGCGAACCCAGCGGCCATTTTAACTCAAAAACCCGAAGATGAGTTGAAAAGCCCACGAGTTTATTGAAATTATTCGCAGAAAACAGAACAGACCATCTGTTTAGTTTAGTGATACCCGATTGGAATTTTTGGGATGAAGAAACAGGGGAATTGAGAACTAGAAACGACCTGCTTCACTGGCGACGCGTATCTCTGGCCCTACATCTCTTGACCATTCCCGGAAATTTTGTGAAGAGATACGAAAAGGTTCATTTGGGCAAGGGAACAGAGGAAGTGGGTGAGGGTCGCCTGGATGTTTTTAATCCTGCCCTACATCTCTTGACCATTTGATTAATTAAAGATAATATTTTAAAATTAACATAAAAACTATAAATTAGGGTTTACATACGAACTTTCTGAGTCTCTGTTTCTCTCCAGATTACAGATTTGGTTAAATTACAGAATACAAATCCATATTATTATTATATATAAGTTTCAAGCAAATTATTACAAAATAGACGATTAAAAAAGTAAAAAAAGGCGCAAACCATTTAATTTAAACAGACCTTACAACCCAGACACAGTTATAAATAAAGGAAGAAACATTCCCCTGCTCAGCTTGGACTTATTGATGCGGAAAGAGGGGAAGATATCCTGGAAGTTCACTTTGCAACATGAAACATCTTGAACCTGAAAAACAACAAATAAGAGGTTATTTGCTCTGTTATTCTTTTTCTTTTTATAATCAAGTTATGGAGATGCCATCCAAGATTAGAATAAACGTGTATTGACCTTTACCGGCTTCTAGGAAGAGACTGATGGTTCGAACAACTTCAACTTTTTTCCCAATCTGCATACATGCTCTCTCACCAGCAAACCAACTACTGCTACAAGTAAACAAAGGCAGTCCTTCAAGTTGCTGAGGTGGACCCTCATGTTGTTGAACAACAGGAAACAAAGATGTTTCAATGGATGATCTAACTTCACAGCCAGAACTCCCACAAAGCCAATGGCAGCTCCAAGTTCCATACCCGGTTTAAACGGTTTCCAGAATTCAGCTATGTGTCTGGTTTTTGGTTTGCTCTCTGATGTTTCATCACCCGGGCAAGTTGGTGTTAGAGGAAGCCCACAAAGTGTAGGATTACCGAGAAATGAAGAAGCATCAAATGTCTGCATTTGGCTTCCCAAAGGGATTCTCCCAGAAAAGTTGTTATATGACAGGTTCAAGGTGCCGAGAAAATATAATTGGGACATGCTCCAAGGAAGCTGACCTGAAAGCTGGTTCCATGACAAGTCAAGTGATTCTAAGTTTCTCAGCTGCCCAATGTTCGGAGGAATCCATCCTGTCAACTGATTTCTTGATAAGTTCAATTCAACCAGTTCCAAGAGAACTGATATCTGCACAGGAATCTCTCCTGTTAATTTGTTGCTTGAAAGATCAATAATCCTCAGATTCTTGAGATTTCCATTCCCATAATCACGCTCCATTCCTTTCCACATTACAGATGCTTTGTCAGCATACCTTCCTGACTTCCAGTGATTAGCATCAATCTGTGAATCTGTAAAAAAATGATCAAAGGCTGAACTCTCCTGTTGAGCTAATGTAGTTAGATTCTGGATGCACCATGGTATGTTTCCAGATAGATTGTTGTTGGAGAGGTCTAGCAACATAATATTTGTCAACCAGCATAGCTTCAAGGGGATGTCTCCACTTAAATTATTGGATCTCAGAAGAAGGAAAATTAGTGAACTTAGCCTTTCTCCAATCCAAGTTGGTATTTTCCCAAAGAAGCTATTATAATTCAAGTCCAAAAATTGCAAGGCACTGCAATTTCCTAGGGACCAAGTTATTTCTCCACAGAAATTGTTGTTTTGCAAACCCAACGATTCAAGACGATACAAAGATCCAATAGAGCTTGGAATTTTCCCAAATAAATGATTATTAGCCAAATTCAAAATCACTAGACTTGTCCATTGCATCATGCAATCAGGAAGCTTTCCAGATAGTTGATTGTGCGAAATATCAACGAACTCAAGTTTCCCACCAGTTATGGTGCAAAGAGAAGAAATTGACCCAAAGAACCTATTTTCCGATAGGTTTATGGATGTTACATTAACAGGGAATACTGGTAATAGACCCTCCAACTTATTTTTACTCAAATCTATCCCAAGGCTAAAAGAATCAGCAAATTTTGTAGTTGACAAATTTGGCAAAACTCCATAGAGATGATTGGAAGAAAGATTAACATGAACTACTCTAAAAGATAGGTTCCAAAACCACTGTGGGATGCTATCCGAAATCCCACTTCCAGAGATATCAAGATAAGAAAAATTTCTCTGGGACTTTAGCCAGCTTGGAAACTTTGGGCTCAGCTTGCATGACAGAGTTATAAAATCCAATTGGAATGGAGGAATCCAATCATTGCTAAAGTTGATGCTCAAAGAATTAGAAGACATTTTCAACTTTCGCAACTTAGATAGTGTAGAAAAGTGTGATTCAGTGATCATCCCATTCAAAAAGTTGGAAGTAATTGCTAAACCCTCAAGTTTTGACAGGAGTCCAATACTTTTGGGTATAGTACCACTTAGTTCATTGTTGTAAAGAGACAACCATCGCAGGGACGAGAAGTTTTTTACCATATCAGGCAACGGTCCCTTAATTTTATTTTCACCCATTGTCAATTCTTCCAAGGAGAGTTGTGGACATCCAGATAAGTTACCAATTAGTTCAGGAAGCATTCCGTTAAGATTGTTATAAGATAGGCATAGGTGCCTTAATTTGCACAAGTTTCCAAAGGATTTTGGAATCCCTCCTTCAAATTGGTTGTAAGAGAGCTCTAGGGTTTCTAGATAAGTCATGTGACCAAAATTTTCTGGAGTCAAACCTTGAAACTGATTATTAAACAAGTTGACATAAACAAGGCTCTTGCTGAATTTGAACAACCAGTGGAATGTGGAGGCAGTCAAATTGTTGTAACCTAGATCAAGCTCAGTGAGAAAAGTAGAAGTATTGATCATGGGGATGGACTGAGGAATGACATCTTGAAGATTACATCCCCTTAGAGACAGGTAAGTTAGATGAGGGAGTTTATTAATCACCTGCTGCCAGTTATTTACCTTTCCAAGGTCATTTTCCATCAAGGCAATGTGTTTCAAAGAAGACAGATAAGAGAGCCAATCAAAATTTTTGATATTGTTGAAATTATTAAAGCCAAGATCAAGATATTGCAAACTTGTGAGGTTTGCAAGCTGGCTAGGAAGAGATCCACTTAAATTACAATAACTGAGATCAAGATGTTGTATTTTGTTGAGTGAGCCGATAGACTCCGGAATGCGGTTAAAGTTGAAATCATTTCCAGCGAGGCTTAAATAAGTTAAATGTTGCAACTCAAATAGGGAAGGACTAAGGTTACCTCTCAAGTGAAGATAATAACCATGCTCATGCACTGTAGTTAGATCAAGCACAATGATGTGCCCAGTTGTGTTGCTACATTGAACTCCTTCCCATTTGCAACAATCCTTTCTCTCTTCTTCACTGCCCCACGAGGAAAGCCAGCCATATTCGTCAACCAGACCTTGCTTAAATGCCAAAAGCGCTTGTCTTTCGCTCTCTATGCACCTAACTTCATCACCAGCAATTGAACTGATTCCAATTGAAGATTGCATATGCAGTAAAATCAGAAATGCATAGATAAGTTGAAGAGGCCCTCCATGCAGAATCTTCATTTTGAAATTGATTGAGATTGAAATCAAAGATGAAGGCGAACCAAAATGAAGAGTGTGTCAGGGAAATATGGTAAACATGTCAGAAATTAGATGATAAGAGCAGGTATTTTGTCGGGGAAATATGAACACGTCAGAAATTAGATGAGAAGAGCAGGTGTTTTGTCAGGGAAATATGGACACATGTCAGAAATTAGATGATAAGATGATAAGAGCAGGTATTTTGCTAGCTACATTTTGGACCCTGTGGTTGCATAGAAATGAAAAATATTCAGAAATGGAGTATGGGATGAAAGCAGCAAAAAGGTAATATGCTTGATCGGTTCTCAAAAGTCAAAACCATTCTAGCTACTTATATATAGCTTCAAGAAAACACATTTAAGATTGTAGAAGGGCACATCAAAGAATATTAATTTACTGTACGTAGAAGGAGAAGATTAAAGGAAGATTCCAGTAGGCAACATGATTTACATGAAATGATTAAGTTGAAATCTTGAGTAAATTATTTGTGATATGATTCAACACACCCTACAATTTTAAGTTTTTTATTCCATATGTTTGGCATAAACAACATTCTAAAGCTATTAATTCACTATAAGTCGATTTTAAAATCCTTACAAAAATCTCTTCTAAATGTCATTTTATATCACAACCTATTAATTTACCTTTCAATCTACTCTTAAACTTAATAAACACAATCTCTATTGATGTTGTAACACTATCTTAAGCAGAATAGTTGAAGTGAAAGGCAATCATACTAAATGCTTTGGCTTCCTACAACCCTTGTCTAATTTCTAATTATAAAGTTTTGGAAACTGAAGCTCCCTCTAAATACTAATAAAACATTTGATATAATAGCAATTAAGTTTCAGCAACTTTGTACAATTTTACAGCAACCAACTCTGTACAACAAAAGTCACAATCACCCAAACAGACCATAACAACGTTGCCCAAAATAATGTCATTGTGAAGAATAATTTATGTGATCTTTTACTTGAAATTTTTGTGATAATTAATTAGAAGGACCCTATACCCAAAACCATCATTTTTAAAAGCAATAAGAACAAAATGAAGATGAAGCTCAACCAAACTGGAGACTGTGCCAAGGAAACTTAATATTTTGTCCTGGTGTCTACGCAATTCTCAAAACCATTCTGTTCTACTTACCTATAACTATAGGGAACATCAAAGAAACAAGGATTTTTCTAATATGTACTTTTAGGTACAGGTTAAGGGTACATTTATTATACATTTTCATTATTAATTTATATAAAAAAAATTTAATTTTAATTTTATCAATCGTCCAATTAAATACTCTACGTGACATTAGTATTGAAAATAAAATTTATTTTTACAATTTTTCATATAAATTAAAGGTAAAAAGGTGCAATGTGTCTCAAAAAGAAATGGAATACCATTGACTTGTTAACTTAATTACCTACTCTGGTTCCTCATGGAAACACAAGTCTAACCAACTTTGGCAATCTTGTTTCCTGCAAGGATCCTAGTAAAGTTATTGAGAATGCAACAGAGAAAAGAAGACTGACCTTTGATTTTACTTATAAGCATGAGCCTCTTAAATCCAAAACCTTAAAAAAATAAAAAAATAAAAAAGGGGAGAAATTACTATCATGATTTCTATCTAATTTATCTCATTTTTTATAATTTGATAAAGGAATAACCATTCTATCAATTAAACATGTTGATAGGAATAAGAGCATTAAACTTGCAGAATTCAGATTTCAGTCTTATTTCTGTTGCAGCTAGCTTGTTCTTCATTCCTTACAAACTAGATGCTGAAATCAAACAAGCAAAACACTAAAATGATATAATAAAATATACATAAATCATAATTTAGTACAAATAAATCAGAATTCAGATTGTAGTAATATCTAGTTTCATAGCAAGCTGCAGCTAGCTTTTCTTACAATAGAAGATGCAAACCACACAAACAGACTTCGATTTGTTATTTGTTATTATCATTGCACCAGCAAGACAGAGTAGAGAAGTTGAGTCCTCGAAGTGTGAAGAAGCTTATTGAAACTTAAAACAATCGCCCAAGGTGATTTACTCTCTTATATTCAGAGAAGTAATGCAACATGATTGTATGAAATGGTCATGTTGAAATTATGGCTGAAGGTAATTATTTGGACAATGATTGTGTTAAAAAAAACTACTTATTTGGAACCCTATAATTCCTATATTTTACGTGTTTAGCATAAGAAAAGCTATAAAGCTAAGGAAGATGCCTGTTTGGAAAATTTTAACTAAAAGGTACCCTGGGCCAGATGGTTTGATCTCAGAATTCAACATTAAAAACCACTGGGAGTGTGGAACACGCTCAAGTCAACTTAAAGGAAATGGAAGACCACTCACTTGTTGACTTACCTGCTATCGTCTCTCTCAAGCTAGAAAAACACAAGTCACTCCCTCTACTTCACAATATTAGTCGTTTCGGAGAGAAAAATTGTTCCCAAATAATTGACATTTTAGCATATCAAGATTGCATTAATTTCTTTTTTCCTAGTTTACTCTCATTGGTGTTTTTTTACTGATTCCTCTCCCCTCTTCAACTATCCAATCTCTTTTTTTAGACTCGAGGGTATAATGGTATTTTAAACTTAAAAATCTCTTAATTCAAGAGTAATTAATTATTTTTCTTAATTCTCATGCACATCTCTAAAACGTCAAATAAATTATCAAGATTGCATTAATTTCTTTTTTCCTAATTTACTCTCATTGGTGTTTTTTTACTGATTCCTCTCCCCTCTTCAACTATCCAATCTCTTTTTTTAGACTCAAGGGCATAATGATATTTTAAACTTAAAAATCTCTTAATTCAAGAGTAATTAATTATTTTTCTAAATTCTCTTGCACATCTCTAAAACGTCAAATAAATTGGAACAGAGGGAGTAATTAAGACAGAATTGAATTAATCAACTTTGGAAATTTTAGTTTCCTTTCTTGGTAGCATCCATGCAACAGAAAACATGACCTGACCTTTGATTTATGAGCAAGAGATCCTTAAATCAAAAACCTAAAAGAAAAATGAAATTTAAGTTTACCCAAATCCATCATATTCATTTAGAGTGATAAGAACAAATTCAAGATTAATACAGCTGAACAAAAAAGAAAACTGTCAGGGAAAAATGGTCCAAATTTTACCCTTTGGTTCTGCTATTTGAGTTTCAGGACCTTTCTGCTTGTGTATATAAATAGCTGCAATAGAACACATAGATTGAACAAGGTCAACAGGGAACATAAAAGAATTAAAAATGATGCAATGAATGGACAACTCGTGGTCACAAGTCAAGAAAGAATTCAAATACTTTATTTTTATTGTAAGTAGACTATGTATATAAAGACAACTTGGTAACCACCATAAGTTGGAATTTTCTCCAGATTCCTTATTTCTCCTGCAAGTACGTATTTTTTCTAAAAGATATTGGATTGTAGAACTTAGTAATGTCAAATGTGCACTGAATTCTTCTAAAGGAAAGTAAATAAAAAACAGTGGGAGCTACCACACTGCTATTTATTTTTCCTGATCCAAATTCTACTTTTACACATGGACTTAATCTAGCCAAAAAAGGAAAACCATTTTTATAAGTCGTAATAATGTCTTAAAAGTTAACCCACCATTCAACAAACAAAGCATAAAAGCAAGTTCATGAGCAGTTCAATCATACTAATTGCTTTTGCTTCCTCAAATCCCTATCTGATTCCAATTATGAAAGCTTCGAAAACCTAAGCCTCCTCTATATACTAATAAAACATTTGATATTCAAGCAATGAGGTTTCAGCAACTTTCTACAGTTTTACGGCCAACAACTCTGCACAACAAAAGACACAACCACCGAATCAGGCTAACTTAACAACATCAAATATGTATAGGGAAAGATGGCACCAAAGAAGAAAAAATGGAAAGATAAACCATGTTTGTTATTTTGACAACACATAATTGTTAAAAGATCAGGGACAGAGGAACAGTCCAAAGAACATCCCATAAAATCATTACTATCAAAGGTCATAAAGCTTAAAACTTTCATATCACCCTCTCAGTGTGATAGCGTCTAAGCAAGAAAACAAAGAGAAACACTCGATTACAGCATTTAGTGGCTAAGCCACTAAATGCTGTAAATGCTGAAGGCTATCAACAAATTATTAAGGACCAATGGGACCTGTTCAGATTAAATAAATACTTCATTGGAAGGTCTGTACATGTTGTAATACAGAGGTCAGGAAGTTAAGGCTATTTTGCTATTGATCTACTAAATTAAGGCTATTTTGCTATTGATCTACTAAATTGGCCGCTCTCTCTACGACAAGTTAGGAAAAAAATTCATTACAACTTTCTTAAGTGAAAGTGGCCAGAAGCATTATATTTGCCCCTTTCATGATAATATTCTGAATTCTGCCACTATTCATACCTATTTTATGGTTCTGGAGTTACTCTAATAGCCTAACCAGAGTCTACAAAAAGCACACATAACAATCAAGGAACTCTAATTTCATTAAAAAAAAAATGTACTGAATGTGAAATTTAGACCAAAAAGAAAATCAATACAGAGATACAGTAAACAATCATCAAAGTTTCTGCATACAATGTGCTTGCAAACAAATTTTTAACACTAATCCTTTGGTGTGAGTGAGCCATAACTTTCGCAAGCATTTCATTTTCGCTTGCAAAACTGATTAGCAACAAAATAATTACTCCTACACTAGTCAACAAAATCAGAAACCTAAACCCCAAACAAAATGTACTACCTCAGTAGCAATAAAGTTTGTGATTAAAAATATCAGCATAATTCATTTACATACATATATTAAGTGACAAATTGAGCAAGTTGCCTAGGTATATTGCAATCGTGGGGTTGCCATCTATACTTCTCATAGGCCCTGTCAGGTCTGCCATTAAGATAACAACTGAAAGGCTCATCAACATGAGGACAAGACCCTGCTGCATAAGTTGGATAAGAATCATCCCACACCCACTTCCCATCAAATATGTTACAATGACTCGTCAAGCCTATATCCATCAGATCTCCCTTTCTATGCTTACTAAAAATGTCATCACTTCTTCTAAATCCATCCATTTCATTTGATTCCAGTGTCACATCACTAGTCTCTCGCCCCTTATCTAAAACCCCTTCCCCTGTCACATTCATTTCCAAATCCAATGCATCCTTTGATTCCTTTCCATCTTCTCCCTCTAAGACAAATTGGTAATCACCAGCATTATCTGAGAAAGACTGAGAACCACCTGGATCTCTTGTTATATTACCATCCCAACTCTCATTCTTTAATGGGCTTCTGGAAAATTGAATTACAGAACATTTTTTATGTGCGATTAGATTCTTGATAGAAAGAAACAGTCGGATGAAGAGTGAAGTACCCGTTTGATTGAATACCCGACCATCCTCCGACGCTCCACCTTCTCCATCACTGGAGAAAGACCCATTTTTGTCACAAAATCCGCTACTTTTCCAAAAAACCCGGAAAGGGACGGCCGGTGGCTGAGTGAAAGGAAGTGAGTTGCCATTGGTTTGGGAAGAATTGGAAACAAAAGAAGAGAAAAGAAAGGAAAACCGGGAACTGGAAGAACACGACTCTAGGAAGTTTTTTATCCAAGGAGAGGAATTGGAAGATGGGTTTAGCACCAAGAAAGCCGTACAAGCAACAAAAGCAAATGTGACGCCATAAGCAAACACCATCGTTCTCCTTGTGGTGTGCAGTGAAGAGATTGCCTTGGCTTCTGCTTCCGTCGGTGAATGATGCTTCATTGCTGCCGACGGAGATTTTGAATCCGTCATTGCCAACTCTGAGAAAGAGCTTAGAAGAGGTAGAGTGAAGGTGGTGCAACAATCGAAGAAGAATATGGGCCAGTTTTCCGCATAATTTAATAAATCATCGATTATCTTTTATGTTAATTTGAGTTTTATTTAGGTTAAATGCTAAATTTAGTCCCTCAACTTTACTAAATGCACATTTTTTATCCTTTGACAATTTTTTACATTTTTTTGATCCCTTGACTTTAAAAATTGCACAGTTTTAATCCCTTCGTCAGTTAAGTATGATGTGGCAGTTAAATAATTTCATGTGGCATTGTCTTTTAATTTTTTTGATGATGTGGCAATAATATATATTATAATTATGTTATATAAATAAATAAAAATGCCACATAGATTAATATGTATATTTTAATTAAAAACAAATAAGATTACCTTATTACCCTCACCCTCCCAATCCCTTTTCTTCCCCTTCTTTCTTTCTCTTTCTTTCTTTCTTTCCTACCCTGGGATAGGCTGGGTTCATCGACCAGCCAAGGTTGGGTTCCTTGTTGGGTTCGTTGAAACCCAGCAAGGCTGGGTTCCGATGAACCCAGCCTTGGCTGGTCGACCAACCCAGCAAGGTTGGGTTTCAACAAACCCAGCCTTGGCTAGTTTGTGCAACCAGAACCTAACCTTGGCTGGTTCGCGCGACCAGCCTGATTTTGTCGAAGGCTGGGTTCGTCGAAACCCAGATCGGCTGGGTTTTGATGAACCCTGCCTTGCTGGTCGCGCGAACCAACCTTGCTAGTTTTGTCGAAACCTAGCCTATCTGGGTTCGTTGAAACCCAGCTTATTTGGGTTCGTTGAAACCCAGCTTATCTGGGTTCGTCGAAACCCAGATCGGCTGGGTTCCGATGAACCCAGCCTTGCTGGTAACGCAAACCAGCCTTGCTGTTTCAATGTTAGGTTCATGCTTTTTCATTTTTCTTTCGATTTCCATTCCCAATTGTTAATAAATTTGGGAGTTGATTTACAATTCGATTGCATTTTTGTTGGAATTTAATTAAAGTTTGATTGTATTTTTGTTGGAATTTGATTAGAGTTTGATTGGTATTGTTTATTGAAGGGTTAATTTGATTTGATAAGATCCAGGTTTGAGGGTTCAATGAAACCCAGTAGCTCAAGTTCCCCCGAGAAAAGAGAAGAAGAAGAAATGGGTTAAGATCAGTTTTGTAGATGGAGTGGAGATGAGAGAGCATTCAGAGAAGAAGAAGAAATGGGTTAAGATCGATTTTGCAGATGGAGTGGAGATGAGAGAGCATTTAGAGAATAAGAAGATATGAGTTAGATTGATTTTGCAGAGAGTGAAGATGAGAGATCGGTTTGCAGGTAATGTGGGATCCGCGGGAAGATGACATGTCATAAGAAAAAGTCCAGATCAGCACCTTTTTAAGTTGTTCTCGCTATGTAATAAAAATATATATATAAAATGTCATGTGGTCGAGTTAACGGCCCAAATTGACAGAAGGATTAACAAAGTGCATTTTGTATAGTTGAGGGATCAAAAAAGTGCAAAAAATTATTGAGGGACCAAAAATGTGCAACTCACCAAAGTTGAGGGACCAAATTTAGCATTTAACCTTTTATTTATTATATTTCAATTCTCCCAATCTTATATCTCTTTGACGTTTATTTCAATTTCACTTTATCTTTAGCAAAAATCTTCTTATCTTCTACCAAAAAACCAAAAAACCAAAAAAAAAAAGAAAAATCTTCTTATCTTATGAAAAAATACTTAATTCTCTAATTATATTTTTTTTATCTTTTAGTACTTAAATTTATATTCATAGTAAAAATAATTTATATTTTTATCTTACTAAATATGTTATTTAAAAAACTATTTTA
>BPVZ01000087.1:913039-927079 GCA_020521535.1 Rubroshorea leprosula
TAAGCATGGTGAAACATTATCGTGAGCCTAATTCTAGATCAGCTAGGGTCCACCTAAATTTAAAGAGGCAAAATTTATTGAAAGTAAATTTAAGCGAAGTACAAAATGAAATCTATATATGATTTAGAGAAATTATACTTGAAGGTATCAGTTTAAATATTTTGGGAAATGGAAAGATTAGGATATTTTAACATTAAAATTATTAAAATATTTAATCATAATTATTAAATATGTTAGGTATAATATAAATTTTAATTTTATCAAATTTATCATATAATCACAACTATTAAATATGTAAAATGTAATATAGATCTTAATTTTATTAAATTTATCATCTAACTATTATTAAACATTTTGATATTCTTAATGTTATAACAGGTTGATTTTCCCTTTTCTCAAAAATTTTAGGACGGAAAGGTGCAATTGATTGGTAGTAATTGCATGATGTGCACAATACAGTGAAGGGAAATATCGTAGACATGTAACTAAGGTTTTTTTGGTAATGTTGGATGGGTTCTCAAAAGCATTCTAGCTACTTATATAGAACTTCAGCAAAACATATTGAAGGTTGTAGAAGGGCACATCAAAGAATATTAGTTTACTGTAGGTAGAAGGAGAATATTCAAGGAAGATACCAGTAGAGGCAATATGACTTGCGGGACATGATTTTGTTGACTTCTTGGGTAAATCGTTTGGACTATGATTTAATGCACCCTACAATCTAGATTCAATTATTTTAATTATGACTCAGCACAACTTACAATTTTAAGTTGTTTTTCTTTTTTTTTCTTTTTTTTTTTTATGTTTAGCATAAACAAAAATTTAAAGCTAAGATGGTCTTTTTTTTTAATTATTTATTTAATTTCTCATCTTTTCCATTTGCTATAATCACTCTCATGTCATTTTGTTGGTGTAGCGAATGGTGTGCTAGCGTTGTAAGGAACGCTGATGGAAGGAGAGAAAAAACGTGAGAGAATTCATGTAAGTTGGCGGGTTCATTTCACTGGACCTAATCTATATTAGTTTTTCTCTAAAGTGTCCTTATTAGTATTTACGAGATAAGGGTAACGTACTTTAAATTTAAGGGGTATTTTAGTAAATTTAAATATTTGATTCATTGGAAAATGTGAAGTTAATTATCTAATTCCATCAAAAATAAGGTTGAAATTCCATCAAAGATAAGGTTGAAACTAAACATGTGATGCAATTGGCACAGATGAAAATCTCATCAAGACGAAGACTAACTATTTGGGATTCTTCTAAAGAAAATAAAACCTTAGAGACTAAATGTTGCCCAAATAATGTCGTTTGTGAAGAATAATTTATGTGATCTTTTACTTGACATCCTGTGATAATTAATTAATTAGAAGGACCCTATACCCAAAACCATCATTTTTGAAAGTGAAAAGAACAAAAAGAAGATGAAGTGTTGGAAATTAGATCCTAATATTTAATCATTATCTCTATAATTTAAGAAATTTAAGTTATTTATTTGTTTTAAGTTGTTATCATCTAAAATAGGTTAGATAAGTTTGGTTTATTGGTTGGTTATATTTTTAGATAAGGTTATCTTGTAAAACCTATTTAAAGGCCAGTTTATTTTTACTTCAACGTGAGTTTGATTCCCATTCAATTTTCTTTTTCTCTGGAATTCCTTGGTTTTTTAACATTTGGTATAAAAGCCTATTCTCGACAAATTCCATGGCTTCCAAAAATTATATTCAGCCCTCAATCCCTCGTTTTGAAGGTCATCACTACGACCATTGGAGTATGTTGATGGAGAATTTTCTCTGGTCCAAAGAGTATTGGACAATTATTCAAGTTGGAATTCCAAAACTAACGGCAGGTGCAGATGCCGTATAGAAGGTAGAAATTGAGAAGTAAAAGTTGAAGGATCTCAAGACTAAGAACTATTTGTTCCAAACTATAGATTAGACTACTTTGGAAACAATTCTTAACAAATCTACTTTCAAGACTATTTGGGATTCCATGAAGAAGAAGTACCAGGGGAATGAAAGAGCAAAGCAATAGCAATGCCAGGCTCTACGAGCAGAATTTGAAGTTTTGCAGATGCAGATTGGTGAATTTGTAGATGATTTTTTTGTAAGGATGATGGCAATTGCAAACAAGATGAGGATCCATGGTGAAAATTTGGAAGATGTTGTCATAGTTGAGAAAATCCTTTCATCCATAACAACAAAATTCAATTATGTTGTCTGTTCAATTGAAGAGTCAAATGATATTGAACCACTTTCCCTTAATGAGTTGCAGAACTCGTTGTTAATTCATGAGCAGAAAATAAACCGCCAAGACAAGTAAGAGCAAGTAATGCAGATTTCGCAGACGCAAGCCTTACAAACTATAGTTAATTCAAGGGCTGTAGGTCGGGGAAAAGGAAATTGGAAAGACCGATCAATAACTGACAAACCGAGATCTAGCAGATTAGAGGAAAGTTCAACCATTGGAAATCAGAAGAGGTGGCAGAACAGAAATTATCAAGCTGCAGATAATAGATCCAAATCTACAGGCAAGGCAAATGTTGATACTTCAGATGTCATAAGTATGACCATTATCATTCTGAGTGCCATGCTAATCTGAATAGAGGAGAAAGTTCTAACTTTGCATAACACAATGAGACAAATGACGATGCCTCTCTATTCATGGTCTGTCATCCGAAAGAAGTCAGCAAAAAGAATGTGTGGTATCTGGATACTAGTTGCAATAACCACGTGTGGAGACAAATCTGCGTTTTTAGATCTGGATGAATCTTTTCAAGACAAAGTGAAATTTGGTGATAATTCTACTATTGCAGTCAAGGAAAAGGGAAAGGGAAAGGGAAAGGTAACCATTCGTGCCAAAGACAATTTAGTTCAAACTATTGCTAATGTTCTATATATACCAGATCTGAAGTCAAATCTGTTTAGTCTGAGATGGCTTCAAGAGAAAGGATAAGAAATCCTAATTAAAGATGGAGTTTGCCAAGTTCATGATTCAAAGCTTTGGCTTAATTGCAAAGGTCAAGATGACAAGAAATATGTTGTTTCCATTGTACTTGCAGACCATAGATTTGTCATGTTTATCTACCAGATTGAAGGACACAGCTTGGTTATGGCATTGCCAATATGGACATCTTTATTGTGGTGGGTTGAAGACCTTGCAGTAGAAGAAGATGGTAAATGGTCTTCCTCATTTTGATTTTCCTTCAAAAATTTGTGAAATCTGCATGGTCAGTAAGCAACACTGTGACAACTTTCTTAGAGACAGATCTTAGAGAGCAAAGCAAGTGCTAAATCTAGCTCATTCTGATCTGTGTGGACCCATAAATCCAACATCCAATGGAGGTAAACAATACTTTATTACCTTCATTGATGATTATAGTCGCTAAAAATGAGTGTATTTTTTGCAAACCAAGTCAGAAACCTTAACAGCCTTTAAAAATTTCAAAGCCTTGGCTGAAAATGAGGCTGGCAGATTTGTAAAGGTTCTTCATACAAATCGTGGTGGTGAATTTAACTCAAATGAATTTGTTGATTTTTGTGACACCAATGGTATTAAAAGGCAACTTACAACAACTTATACACCTCAGCAAAATGGTATATGTGAGAGAAGGAATCATACAATCATGAATATGGTGCGAAGTCTGATGTCAAAGAACGACTTGTCTAAGGATTTTTGTCCAGAAGTTGTAAATTGAAGTGTTCATATTTTGAACAGAAGTCCCACATCTCCACTTCCAGATATGACGTCAAAAGAGGCTTGGAGTGGACGCAAACCTATTGTTGACTATTTCAAAATTTTTGAACGCATAGCATATGCACATGTGCCAGATCATAAAAGGAGTAAGCTTAATGACAAAGGGGAAAAGTGTATTTTCCTTGGTGTGAGTAATCAATCCAAAGCTTACAGATTATAGAATCCTCTAACCAAGAAAGTCATCATTAGTTGTGATGTAGTGTTTGATGAAGTAAGCACCTAGTCTTGGATAGAAAAATTTGGTCAACAGATTCTTACAGATTTTGAAAATGGTGAAAATCTGACTGTGCAAAATTCAAGAGGTTAAATGCAACAAAATGGAGGTCTAACTTTCGCAAACCTCGAGGCTTCCAAAAAGGCAAAGGAGGAAAGTCTACCTGTTGCAGCAGAACACAGTACTGGAGGAAGTCTACCAACAACACCGGAACTAGAATTTAGAACTAGTTCAAGATCTCAATGCAAAAAAAGAAGACCAGCATGGTTGGAGGATTATGAGGTAACAAATCCACCTCAAAATGATGTTCCAGTTACTCATTTTGCTCTATTTGCAGATTGTGATTCATTAACATATGAAGAAGCTGTTTAAGAAGAAAAGTGGTAAAAGGCCATGGCAGATGAAATTGGTTCTATTAAAAGGAACCAGGCTTGGGAGTTGATAGATCTTCTAGAAGGGCACAAGACAATTGGTGTTAAGTGGATTTACAAGACAAAACTCAGAGAAAATGGGGAGATTGACAAATTCAAAGCTCGCTTGGTGGCAAAGGATTACAAGCAAGAGTTCGGCATTGATTAACAAGAAGTTTTTGCTCCAGTTGCAAGTATGGATACCATCATATTGGTGATTGCATTAGGAGCACAGAACTCATGGCCGATCTACCAGCTTGATGTGAAATCGACCTTCTTGCATGGAGATCTACAAAAACAAGTATTTGTTGATCAACCTCCTAGTTATGTGAAACCTGGTTTTGAGCATAAAGTTTATAGATTGAAAAAAGCATTATATGGACTAAAACAAGCACCTAGAGCTTGGTATAGTCGAATTGATGCTTATTTCTTGAAGGAAGGCTTTCAGAAGTGCCCTTATGAGCACACACTTTACATCAAATTTGGCAATAGAGGTAAATTGATTATAGTATGCTTATATGTTGATGATTTAATTTATACTAAGAATGATTTTGGCATGTTGAAAAAGTTCAAGCAGTCTATGAAGCTTGAATTTGATATGACAAATCTGGGTTTGTTGCATTAATTTCTTAGTCTAAAAGTAGTACAGTCAAATTTTAAAAATTTTGTTTATTAGAAAAAATATGTGTAGGAAGTTCTGGACAGATTTCAAATGAAGAACTGCAATTCTGTCACTACACCAGTTGACAAAGGTGTAAAGCTAATGAAAAATCCAAGTGGTAGGTCTGTGTACAGTAAATTGTATAAGCAGATTGTTGGAAGTCTGATATATCTTACAACAACAAGACCAGATATAATGCATGGTGTACGTCTAATTAGTAGATATATGAGCATCCAAAGGAGTTGCACTTACAGATTGCTATAAGAATTCTCAGGTATTTACGTGGAACGGTAAATTTTGGACTATTCTACAAAAAGGGTGATTAGACAGATCTCGCAAGTTTTCCAGACAGTGATTATGAAAGAGATCTGGATTACAAAAAAAACACTTTTAGGTATGTTTTTATGTTGGGATCTGATACAATTTCATGGTCTTCAAAAAAGCAATCCATTGTGACTTTGTCCACAACAGAAGCAGAGTATGTGGCAGCAACTTCTTGTGCTTGTCAAGCTATTTGGTTGAGAAGAGTTCTAGAAGAACTTGACATGAATTATCATGAGGCCACTTCAATTTATTGTGATAACAATTCAGCTATCAAGCTTTCTAGAAATTCAGTTTTACATGAGAGAAGCAAGCATATACATGTGAGGTATCATTTCTTGTGCAACTTGGTAGAAGATGAAACAATTGAGTTGACTCATTGCAGAACAGAAGATCAAGTGGCTAATATATTCACAAAACCCCTCAAAGTAACAACTTTTTCAAGACTGAGAGAGTTACTTGGTGTTTGCAACATGCATAATTCAGTTTGAGGGAGGGTCTGCAGATTCCAAATTGCAGAGTTACTTGGTGTTTTCTAGATTTCTCTAAATTGAAGTCTGAAAACTTTCAGTTTAAGGGATTGTTAGAAATTATATCCTAGGTTTTAGTTGTTATCTCTATAATTTAAGAGGTTTAAGTTATATATTTGTTTTAGCTTGTTATCATTTAAAATAGATTAGATAAATTTGATTTATTGATTAGTTATCTTTTTAGATAAAGTTATCTTGTAAAACCTATTTAAATGCTAGTTTATTTTCACTTTAACATGAGTTTGATTCCCATTCAATTTTCTTCTTCTCTGGAATTCCTTAGTTTTTTAACGTGAAGCTCTGCCAAACTGAAAATCTTCTGGGGTGGTGTCTGCTCAGTTCTCAAAACCATTTTGCTCTACTTACATATAACTGTAGGGAACATCAAAGAAATAATAAATAATAAGGAGAAGGCATTAATTCAGAGTTGGGTGGGGTGAAGATTAAAGGAAGATACCAGTTTGACGAATATTAACAAAAACGTAAGGTGGACCTTCACGATTCAACAATACATGTAGAAAAATGAGTGTGTGGAAGTGCGAACACGCTCAAGTGAAAGAAATGGAATACCATTGACTTGTGACTTAATTCCTTACTCTAGTCCCTCGTGGAAACACAAGTCAATTAACCAACTTTGGAAATCTTGTTTCCTGGAAGCATCCAAATAAAGTTATTGAGAATGCAACAGAGAAAAGAAGACTGACCTTTGATTTTACTTATAATAAGCAGGAGCACCTTAAATCTAAAACCTAAAAAAAATAGAAAAGATAAAAATTACTAGCATGATTTCTATTTAATTTATCTCATTTTTATAATTGATTAAGGAACAACTATTCTATCAACTAAACATGTCGATAAGAATAAAAGCATTAAACTTGCAGAATTCAGATTTCAGTCTTATTTCTGTTGCAGCTAGCTTGTTCTTCATTCCTTACAAATTAAATGCTGGAATCAAACAGGCAAAACACCAAAATGATAGAAAAAAACACACATAAATTATAATTTAGCACACATAAATCAGAATTCAGATTGTAGTCCTATCTGGTTTCATGGCAAGCTGCAGTTAGCTCTTCTTACAATAGAAGATGCGAACCACACAAACAGACTTTGATTTGTTATTTGTTATTATCATTGGACCAGCAAGACGGAGTCAAGAAGTTGAGTCCTCAAAATGTGAATAAGCATACTGAAACTTAAAACAACCCCCCAAGGTGATTTACACTCTTATTTTCAGAGAAGTAATGCAACATGATTGTGTGAAATGGTTGTTGAAATTATGGATGAATGTAATTATTTGGACTATAATTGCGTTACAAAAATTTACTTATTTGGACTATATTATTAAAAGAACCCTTTAATTCCAATCTTTTTTATGTGTTTAGCATAAAAGAAGTTATAAATCTATGACAGTCTAAGCTAAGGAAGATGCCAGTTTGGAAAATTTTAACAGAAAGGTAAATTGGGCCAGCTAGTTTGATATCAGAATTTAACAATACAAATAACTTGAGTGTGGAACACGCTCAAGTCAAATTAAAAGAAACGGCAGACCATTGACTTGTTGACTTACCTGCTCTGGTCTCTCCCTAGCTAGAAAACAAAAGTTAATTAAGACAGATTTGAATTAATCAACTTTGGAAATTTTAGTTTCCTCTCTTGGAAGCATCCATGCAACAGAAAACAAGACTTGAACTTTAATTTATGAGCAGGAGCTCCTTAAATCAAAAACCTAAAAGAAAATTCAAATTTTTGTTTACCCAAAACCACTATACTATATTCATTTAGAGTGATTAGAACAAAATCAAGATTAATTCAGCTGAACAAAAATGAAAACTGTCAGGGAAAAATGGTCCAAATTTTGTCTTTTGGTTCTGCTATTTGAGTTTCAGAACCTTTCTGCTTGGATATCCAAATAGCTGCAATGGAACACAAAGATTAAACAATGTCAACAGGGAACATAAAAGAATTAAAAGAATGCATTAATTTATAGTAGGTACACCATATATGATATCTTCTCCAGATTTTAACGTGAAGGCCATTGAGTTGTTAAGATCAATAATAATGGAATTTTTTGTAGGTGGACCATGTACACATGAATGTACAACTTCGTGATCGCCACAATTAAAGAAAGAATCCAATTAATTTATTGTGAGTCTTAGACTATGTATATAATGATAACTTGGTGACCACCATAAGTTGGAATTTTCTTCAGATTACTTGTTTCTCCTGTAGGTATGTATATTTTCTAAAAGATATTGGATTGTAGAACTTAATAATGTGCACTGAATTCTTCTAAAGGAAAATAAAGAAAAAACAGTGGGAGCATGACGGGACATAAACATTACCACACTCTGTTTTGTATTTTTCCTGATCCAAATTCTACTTTTACACAATAACTTAATCTAGCCAAAAAGGAAAGAACCTTTTCTGTAAGTTGTAATAATATCTTAAAGTTAACCCTCCATTCAACGAATCATAAAGGCAAGTTCATTAGCAGTTCAATCATACTGAATTATGCTTTTGCTTCCTCGAACCCTTATTCCAATTTTGAAAGTATCGAAAACTGTAATTGCACCAAACCAGAAGTTACTCTTCAGTCCGCGTCTGCACTCCGGATTGACCTGCAAAGCCCCGAGGTGGAACTCGGGGTAGATACTCCGATGCTAAAGTCAGCAATAATCGGGACTACCTTTAGAGCGGAGATAAAAGGAGCTTAAGAATGGTTTCCATTACCTTTTTGACGTGGCCCTTGGGGGGTATTTATAGGCTTCAGTGAGGAACCCACGTGGCATGCCAAGCAAGATAATCGAAGCGTGACGTGTCCCTTGAGGAGATAAACTCGGGACCAGCTACAAATTCGGGACCGGAGAATTATATAATAAATCAGGTGTGGGTATACCCACTGTATTTATCGTGCAGCCGTTTGGCCAAAAATACTGGGTTTAACTTCACTTCGGCTATTAAGGAATTGTTACAGTATGTCCGAGGTTAAGGACCTCGGACTTATCCTTACAAAAACCGAAGCCTCCCTCTGTATGCTGGTAAAACATTTGATATTTCAGCAATGAAGGTTCAGCAACTTTGTATGGTTTTACAGCCAACTCTGTACAACAAAACACATGACTACCAAAAACGGTTCGGGAGTAATGATTAGTGGTTTCGTTTAAACCACTAAGAATAAGTGTTTAGTAAACTTATTTATTTCAAAACTGCTACAAACTAAGTATTTATTAAAACTTTTTATTTAGTGATTTGGGACTAATAAATAGCAATTAAGGTTCAAGCAGCTAGCAAATTAAAAGACCTACATAAGGTGGCTTTTTGTACCAAACTGCTAGTGGATTGAAATTTTCAATTTTATTGATAAATTTACCTTTTTTAATTTTTTAATTTTTAGTCACGATTTTTAATTAATACTTATCTAATTAGTTTTAAATTTATTTTTTTATATTTAATAATATGAAATGATTATTATATTTTTATTTTTATATTAATTTATTATAAAAATATATATATATTAACTTAAAAAATAAAATTTGTTAATTAGACAAAAAAGTTAAAACTTTTGTTGTAGTTTATTAAAACCAATATATTTTTTCATAAAAATAAAAATTAATGTATGACTACACTATTATAGTTTATTTTTTTTGTTTATTTATTTATTATTTTTATAAAATTAATAATTTTAATAATAAAAATATTTAAAGAAAAAAATACATTTAATTGTTTTTAAATATGTTCTTATTAGTTATTTTATTTTAAACAACAATCACTAATTATTGTATAACTAAACAGTTATATTAATCAAATTTACAACCTATTATCCATCAACCGCTATCCACTAACTGTCATCTACTATCCGCTATCACTATCCTGTAAATTTTAACTGCTATACCATGTAAGCTCTAAATGTTTTTGCTCCCTGTAACCCTTGTCTAATTTCTAATTATAAAGTTTTGAAAACTAAAGCTCCCTCCAAATATCAATAAAATATCTGATATCATAGTAATTAAGCTTCAGCAACTTTGTACAATTTTACAACAAAAGTCACAACCACCAGAACAGACCATCACAGCGTTGCCCAAAATGATGTCGTTGTGAAGAATAATTTACGTGATCTTTTAATTGATATTTTTGTGATAATTAATTAGAAGGACCCTATACCCAAAACCGTCATTTTAAAAGTAATAAGAACAAAACGAAGATGAAGCTCAACCAAACTGAAGACGACGTCAAGGAAATTTAATCTTTTTGTGGTGGTTTCTACTCAGTTCTCAAAACCATTCTGTTCTACTTACATACAACTGTAGGGAACATCCTTTTTTGTATAGCTGATTCATTCTTTGTATATGAATATTAGTAGCGGCTTGCTTTGTGTATAGCGAAACTTTTGGTAATGAAACTAAATTTTACCCAAAAAAACTGTAGGGATTATCAAAGAAATAAGAATTTTTTAGTATGTGTCTTTAGCATATAGATTAAGGACATGCTTAATATATATTTTTATTATTAATTTATATAAAAAATAAAATTAATTTTAATTTTATTAACAATTTAATTAAAATACTTTATATAATATTAATATTAAAAATAAAATTTACTTTTATAATTTTTTATATAAATTAAAAATGAAAAGGTATAACCTGTTGTAAGAATATCAGAAAATTCCAACGTATAATAAGGAGAAGGCATTAATTTAGAGTAGGGTAGGGTGAAGATTACAGGAAGCTATTAGTTTGACGAATTTTAACAAAATGGTAGGTGGACATGCAGGATTCAACAATACAATGAATGAGTGTGTGGAAGTTGGAACACGCTAAAGTGAGGGAATGGAAGACCATTGACTTGTTAACTTAATTACCTACCCTGGTCCCTCATGGAAACACAAGTCAATTAACCAACCTTGGAAATCTTGTTTTCTGGAAGCATCCTATTAAACTTATTGAGAATGCAACAGAGAAAAGAAGACTGACCTTTGATTTTAATTATAAGCAGGAGCCCCTTAAATCCAAAACTAAAACAAGAAAAAAACCATTAGTATGATTTCTATCTAATTTATCTCTTTTTTATAATTTGATTAAGGACTAACCATTCTATCAAATGAATATTTTGATAAAAATAAGAGTATTAAACTTGCAGAATTCAGATTTCAGTCTTATTTCTATTGTAGTTGTCTTGTTCTTCATTCCTTACAAACTAGTTGCTGGAATCAAACAAGCAAAACGCCAAACTGATACAATAAAACACACATAAATCATAATTTAGTACACATAAATCACAATTCAGATTTTAGTCCTATCTAGTTTCATAGCAAGCTGCAGTTAGCTCCTCTTACAATAGAAGATGCAAACCACACAAACAAATTTTGATTTGTTATTTGTTATTTGTTATTATCATTGCACCAGCAAGACAGAATAGATAAGTTGAGTCCTCGAAGTGTGAAGAATCATATCGAAACTTAAAACAACCTCCTCAGGTGATTTACTCTGTTATTTTCAGTGAAGTGATGCAACATGATAGTGTGAAATGGTTATGTTGAAATTATGGGTGTACGTAATTATTTGGACTATGATTGTGTTAAAAAAATTACTTATTTGGACAGTATGATTCAAAGAACCCTATAATTCTTATCTTATTATGTGTTTAGCACAAAACAGGTTATAAAGCTATGAAAGTCTAACCTAAGGAAGATGACAGTTTGGAAATTTTGAACTGAAAGGTACAGTGGGCCATATGGTTTGATCTTAGAATTCAACAATACAAATCAGAGTGTGGAACACGCTCAAGTTAACTTAAAAGAAATGGAAGACCATTGACTTGTTGACTTGCCTACTCTGGTCTCTTTCACTCAAGCTAGAAAACAAGATAGAATTGAATTAATCAACTTTGGAAATTTTAGTTTCCTCTCTCGGAAGCATCCATGCAAATACAAAACGAAGACTTGACCTTTGATTTACGAGCAGGAGCTCCTTAAATCAAAAACCTTCAAGAAAAATGAAATTTATGTTCACCCAAAACCATTATATTCATTTACAGCGATAAGAACAGAATCAAGATTAATTCAGCTGAACAAAAATGAAAACTGTCAGGGAAAAGTGGTCCAAATTTTACCTTTTGGTTCTGCTATTTGAGTTCCAGAACCTTTCTGCTTGTGTATATAAATAGCAGCAATGAAACACAAAGATTAAACAATGTCAACAGGGAACATAAAAGAATTAAAAATGATGCAATGAATGGACAACTTTGTGATCACCACAAGTCAAGAAAGAATCCAATTACTTTATTGTAAGTGGACTATGTACATAAGGACAAGTTGGTAACCACCATAAGTTGGAATTTTCTCCAGATTCCTTGTTTCTCCTGTAAGCATGTATTTTTTTCTAAAAGACAATGGATTGTAGAACTTAGTAATGTGCACTGAATTCTTCTAAAGGAAAGTAAATGAAAAACAGTGGGAGCTACCACACTCTGTTTACTACTTTTCCTGATCCAACTACTTTACACATGGACTTAATCTAGCCAAAAATGAAAAACCATTTTTATAAGTTGTAATAATATCTTAAAGTTAACCCACCATTCAACAAACAAAGCATAAAAGCAAGTTCATGAGCAGTTCAATCACAATAAATGCTTTTGCTTCCTCGAACCCCTATCTGATTCCAATCAAGAAAGTTTCGAAAACCTAGGCCTCCCTCTATATACTAATAAAACATTTGATATTCAAGCAATGAGGTTTCAGCAACTTGGTATAGTTTTACAGCCAACAACTCTGCACAACAAAAGACACAACCACCAAAACAGACAAACTTAACAAAATCAAATATGTACAGGGCAAGATGGTGCCAAAGAAGAAAAAAAGGAAAGACAAACCAAGTTTGTTATTTTGACAACATATAATTGTTAAAAGATCAGGGACAGTGGAACAGTCCAACGAACATCCCATAAAATCATTACCATCAAAGGTCATAAAGCTTAAAGCATTCATATCACTCTCTCAATGTGATAGGAATGGAATCTAACCAAGAAAACAAAGAGAAACACCCGAGTATAGCATTTAGTGGCTAAGCCACTAGGGCCAAAATGCTGAAGGCCATCAACAAATTATGAAGGACCAATGGGACCTGTTCAGATTAAATAAACACTTCATTGGAAGGTTTGTCGATGTTGTAATGCAGAGGTCAGGAAATGAAGGCTATTTTGCTATTGATCAACTAAATTAGCCGCTCTCTCTAAGACAAGTTAGGAAAAAAATTCATTACAACTTTCTTAGGTGAAAGTGGTCAGAAGCATTATATTTGCTCCTTTCGTGATAATAGTTTGAATTAAGCCACTTTTCTTACCTATTTTATGGTTCTGGAGTTTGCCTCTATTACCTTAATGACATCATTGATACTAAATTATCCACTTTGGCCTTTAGAATCTCGAAATATTAAAATAACAAGCAAATAATTCATTATCTTACAATGACTCGAGTCCACGAAGAATCGACCGAGTGGTTAAAAGCTTGAACTGTTGGAGGTTTGAAGTTCAAATCTTGTAACCAGTGGTTGCTGAGGGGTTTGGTAAGGGTAGAGCTATAACTTTTTTACAACAAACAAAACACAGAAGTGAATAGCTTGTATTTTTGTTTCCATTAAAATATTGAACTTGCACGTAACATACCCATTTGAGAGAGAAATCAAGACCTTCCCTTTGATGCGAACCAGCAGCACTTTAAACTTAAAAACCTGAAAGAAAAAAGTTGAAACCCCATTAGTTTATAGAATATTTATTGAATTATCCACAGAAAAAAGAATTGATTATCTAGTTTTGCGATTTCTGGGGAAGAGAGAAAAGAAATTACCGTTTGATTCACGACTGGAACCTCAGACCCTCAACTTCCGTCATTTTTGTGAGGAAACAAGGGACGCTGAGAGAGAGGATAAAACCATGTTAGGTGCTCCACCCACCGCCTAAAACCCATTCACTTCCAATTTTTTCACTCCATTTATTCTATCTGAGTACTTCACCTTTTCCCTTTTTTTTTTCTTTTAATTATTTTACAAACGAAACGGCATACAATTTCTCAAGTAAAATTACTTAAATATCATTAATTTTATTTTTATATTATATTTTAAAAATATTTAAATAATTTTATAAAATAAATTATACACA